>JAOPHQ010001715.1:0-100000 GCA_030340625.1 Merluccius polli | reverse complement strand
TTCTTTAAGGAGGGAAAGAAAGGAGAGGTTTCCTATTGTGAAAGGCTCTCTCTCTCTCTCTGTCTCTCTCCTGTGTCTTTCTCTGTCTCTCTTCTTTCTTGTGTCCTCCCCATGTGCTGCTCCCGCATGACTTGGATTGTGCTTGATGTGTCTGTTGCTGTGACAAAGAATGAAAGCAGGGTCAGATGTCCTGACTTTTGTATCACGGCGGCATTATATGTTTATAACGATAGCCAAAAGAGACAATTGAAACTTGGCGGTTGCAGTTTGAATTTGTCCCAATTCTTAACGCAAAAAAACAGGTGGTTGTTGAGGTGTTGAATGAATATTGTAATCAAGGGAGCTCAGATGCATACAAATACATGTTTTCTTGAAATGATTGCGTTACTTGCTTACTTGAAAAACGAAAACAAAACAAAAACCTTAGGACAAGGACAATGCTTGCTTTTAATTGGTTCTATCTAAAAGTAAGTCTGTCTAATGTGGAGATAAATCACATGAGAATTTGTGAAATAAATATCAATAGCATTCATCATTTAGACTCAAGCCAATGTTACGCTTGTCCCTCCATGGCTGTGTTCATAAAATAAAAAAATAAAAGCCCCAAGCCATATCATGTCAGCCAAACCTGGGCCTAGACATAGCAGGGGGGGAGTGGGAGAGAGCAGCGCCGCCGGGGTGGGGTCTCCCGGAAGCGGAAACCCGACTCCTGACCACTCGTCATCTGATAAGAGCCAATGTTTTGATAGTGTTGGCCCTCTCTACGTGATCTATGACTCCCCTTTTACACCCCTTATAACAAAAAGGGCTGTCCAAACAACAATTTATGGCCGGGACAAGGCCTGGTCAACCATCATCAAAGATGGGGTCAGGGATGAGACATGACATTAGGGTGCTGACCAGATGTTAAATGATGAAGCAGCGGGCGTTTTAATTGGAATTCATTCTGGGAAGTTATCTTTGATGGATTAGCCAGGGTCAGTTTAGTGGTTTAAAGTTTCAACATTTATCCTACGTGTACAATTGACTGTATCCACAACTTGTATATTCAAGTGTGGCGGAATTAATGTTGTCGCCTTGTCGTTTACTCATACTATACTATATTTTACTTGACACCTTTTTTCAGTTAATTTTCTCGACTTTCCCCCTCAACAAAATACATGTTTAATTCAGACAAACGAACAAAAACATGTCACAAATCGTACGTGCTATCTGTCGTGCCCAAGAAATGTTTTCGTTTGAGTGTTTTTGTTTTCGCCGTCCCCTGTGTCGCCCTTTACCATTGACCGCAGTTTGACCACGGCGCATGACAGATTTACAGTATGAAATAGAACTCACTGTTGTCTCATTCAATATGGCCGCCCTGAATAAGTCCATAAATGCATTAGGGTCCTGTGTGCTGCTCTGTTGTCCAGATAACGGTGAACTGGCGTTCAACCCTGGCAATGTTGTAAAATGCAGATAGGGTTCACATGCAGGCCTTCCGTTTTATTACACGGCCATGGAGAGCATTGTAAACTGTCACTCATGCCTCACTTTCATTGACTTGTTCTGCGAGCACCGAATGCCGTATAGTCAGAGCTCGCCCTCGTCTATTTTCTACACAAATGTCCTGACCGATGTTTATTTTTTTGGACATTTTTAAAAAGTTCATATTCATGTTTGACATTTACAGTTGATGACGAGAAGTTTAAGAGGAATGAAAGGAAGTCCTTTCCATGGGCTAATAATACAAATTTGACTTGACACTTATATACTTACTTATATAAAGCGACAGAAACGGAAGGACACGTGCTTATCCTTTATTTCTTACAGGCGGTATTGACAATCTCTCTAATATTATTTTGTATCATTCATTTATATTGAAACATTGTCAAATCATTATAATTCCAGAAAGAAACTCGGTTATATTAGGTTCCAGAAAATGAGTCGACTAATGAAGCTAATTTGACTCCATGTATTTATTCACCGGAGTAAATGAGATATGAGATACCCTTTTGCTGATAGCGTATAACCAGTAGGATCAGGCTGGCTTTTGTCTGTTTTTGTGTGTGTGTGTGTGTGGTTGAGATTTAGTTTAAGGTTAAATGCCTTGCCCTTAAACTCATCCTCCGGGCCAGAGTGTGTGGCAAGGTCACCACTCCAATCAGCTCACATAAAGGCGGCTTGTCCTCCCTAATGAATTAGCTCTACAGTACCTCTGCAGGGCAGACCTCCGCCCTGCAGGCCCTCCTCGACCGGCTCCCCCTCCCCGGCCACGCTGCCCTTTCACGTGCACCCTGGAGCCCCTCATTTTGAAATGAGTTTTATAACTGGACAGTAAAGTCCCAGAGGCTTAATGATGATGACTTCTTCATCTGCCCAAATGCTCCTTTTGTCCGCCCCTCCGCAGGCTTGCAAGCACCCAACCCCCGTTCCCACTGGTCTCACACACACACGCGCACACACACACACGCGCGCACACACACACACACACACACACACACGCACACATACACACACACACACACACACACCAGGCCTTAAACCCTGCTTCACCCCCCTTTATAGTTCCCCAGATAATCCCCTTACAGCACACACTCACTCACACACACACACACATGCACACACACACACACACACACATGCACACTCACACACTCTTGCACGCGTGTGTATATAAGCATACAGAAAGCATATAGAAACACAAACACATTATACATGCACAAACACACACGCACACACACACACACGCACACATGCACACACACACACACACACACACACAAACAATCACACGTGCGCACACGTCCTCAGGCTATTATCTTGGCTGAGCCCCGCTCTCTCCTGCTCCGGACTCATTCTCTGTGTTGCTGCCGACTTCAGCAATGGCATTCAGCAGGAATGTTTGCCTTTTGTTCGGCCCATTGGGAAGGCATGAATAACCCGGGCTCATCTGCTGTCCTCCTCACCGGCGCTGATTTGCACTTCAGTGCCCAGCAGGTAGCCAACACTGGGCTGCGGGGAGAGAGTGGGAGAGAGGGCTGCGGGGGCTTTTTATAAGGAAATGAGAGCGATGGGCTGCCACCCGGATAGTAAGTGGTGAGTGTGAGTCCCGACGCGGGCGGCGCGGGCCTGACGCGTGTCGGAGCCGCTGCGTTTCTGCTGCGGGAACCTCGGGTCTTTGAGTACTTTCCCTTTTGTGTTTCTGACAGTTTAGCTCCAGGTTGTCTTTTTTTTCCTGCCACACGTCACGCAGACACACACAGAGCTCGGTTTGACGCGCCCTGGACCCCCGGCCGCGAACAAACGTACGCTCCCTTACATTTTACCAGGAAGTGATGCTCTCTCCCCCTCATTCTCCTCCATGGTGAAACAAACTGGAGATATAGCGAATCACTTTTTAACACAGCGAGAGCTTTTTAAACCATGAAAATGCATGTCCCGAACAGCGTTGATTATAATGCACGTGTGGCTGGTGACGACAAGGTTGACAAGAACATGCGACTCCTACACATGATCACCCGGATATGAAGGGCCAGCCTAAAGACTTTTGATTGGTTCTGCAGTGCAGGTTTTTCTATAGCTCTTTGTCTTTGACCTCGGTCTCTAGTTGAGCGAAGTGTTTAGAGACTGACTTGTGAGTCTACACACTGAACTCATGGGCCAATGTCTCTCCCATTCACGTGTGTGTGTGCGTGCGCTTGTGTGTGTTTTTAAACCCCTGGGTCCTTTGAGAGTCCAGGCTGTTCCATTAGACCCCACCACTTCTGTTGCCGTTGAAGCGCTGAGTCAGCCTAAACAAAGCATACAGGCTGAGCTGTGAGAGTCTCCCCATGATGATGATGATGGCTCCCTTTCTCGGGCCAAGAGCTCAGAGCCCTGTGTCCGAGACACTTCACGCTCACACATGCACTCACACACACACACACACACACAGAAACACACACACACACTAAGCGCTAGGCCCTGGCGCGTCACATGACTCATCTTTCATCAGGTGGTGGCCGGCAGGATACTTCCCCTTTTGTCAGGAGCCTTTAGCAGGAGCTCAGTGTGCTGATGAAGGATGGGCTTGAGTGGGGGACAGGGTGGGGGGGACACTGGGGGACAGGGGGGACGGGCCAAGCATTGAGATCGGAGCTCTTTTGTTTTGTTTCTCTTTTGAGACCAAAGAAGTTTGCAGGGGTTTACTCATTATGTCCGCCCTAAATGGGCCATTCAGAGAGAGGTAGCTCTGTCAAAGTCGGAGGCTTCGGGGACTCGGGGCATAAATCATGTTGACAGCTCTTTTCCCCCGTTTGAACTTGTGGCGGCCGGTCACATCCGCGTTGACGGACGGCGATCGCGGGTGAGGTTTCACTTGTGTTATACCTCGATCACGCTTGCTTTAACTGTTTTAACGCAATCGATTTTTAAAATACAATCCCCCCCCCTGATCCAGGTCCAAAAATGTACACCGGCCTTCAGCCAATGGTGGATAGATTGGACCATTTGGCAGATTCAGGGTTACGTAATTAGACTATTCCTCGGCTGGTAGATTTTTCCAGCTGGGGTCAAAAGTTAATTTTGGACCCTGCCCCTGGGTCATCGACATACATACTACGGCTGATTGCTGAGGGAAGGCTATCGGTCATGTGTGGTCTGAAGCAATATTAACTGGACAAATTTCACAGTCAACCTCAAGCCCAATGTTTAGACAAAGGTGGCAGATTGGGAGAAATGAGCCCTGCTAGGGCTAATTGTGGCCCTGATTGGCCTGTGTGCTGGTTTACAGCTCTCCCTCACACCAGCGGCGCCCCCACTATAACATTGGAGAGGAGGTGAGAACTGCCCTATAGAGCTTGATTAAAACAACTGTTGACTGTGCCTGTGGTAATGAACTGGAACGTCTGTCAAATGGTCCAGTGAACCAAGAAACCCGAGCCGGTAAGGTGAGATTTATTTATTTTTGTTTTCTGTTTTTTCTACGAAAAGCTTTGCGGTTAAAGAAGTCATTTTCCAAATTAGCCGTCAATTCTTCTCATTTTCATGCTCGTAGTCTTAAGTCTTCTATTTTTTAAAATGACATCAAAAGACCACCCAGTATGATTGATAACCACCACAGTTAGTAGTTTAAACAGTTATTCTCAGTAACTTATCTAAGATGGAGATGTGACCGCTGAAGATTGGACCTAGTTCCATTAAAGTGTACTCCGTACTATCAAGTGTGTTTACTCAAACCTGATAGTTACTTGACACATTCTTACTGAATTTACTAAGAGGAATCCAATACATCACCCAAAAACAATTATTTATCTTTTTTTTTTTTTTTTGCAGTACTTGGTCAGCTAGCTTCAGCCAGGAATGTCAGAGGAATAAGGAAACACTTATTTCCTTTGTGGAGAATAGTTGCTGTTTTGTTAGGGATTGATCCTCTTATTAACTTCATTGTATGTCTTGAGAAATGGTTAAACTTTCTGGGAGCTCTATTATCGGTGGGGAGGTGGGAGTGCAAACTTTTTCCTTCCTACACTTCAGGCTGTATGGGGGTGAGTAAACGATCAACTGGGTTTGTTTTACTGCTGGCGTTTTTCCTTACAAATGCGTTAATTAATCATTAGCAAATGTTGTAATTAATAACCAGCGAAGGAAGCTGAAACAGTACCTTTGTTGCATCATGCTCGGTAAATAATCGATATCATTTGTACATAGTAGACCTAACCTTTATTTATTTTTGAACTGGACAGAGCTAAAGTAGATTATTAACGTAGGAAATTGGCAATAGTAAGTTTTGCAGACAACTGTGTTTCCAGGGAATTTAGATGCAGTTTGACTTGGCAGTCTGCTGGCTGCCTTATGTTTACTGTTCAAAGTCGGGTGAGATAGTCAGGTGTATGTTCATGGTTGTGACATGGAGTGACTGTGACTGTGTGGAACCAGTGCATGAGAAAGCTCACATCTCCAGTGAATTAATATTGGATTGCCAAGCCCACACATTACTACGTCCGTGGCACAAGATCATTACATGTCATGAAAGGTGGGTCAACGTAAACATCTCTAATTGGAAATATGACTTAGGCTTCCCGGCTGGGCTTCCCGGCTCTGCTTACTACTGCTTTTCCTGGTAAAATAAACAGTCCTTCCTTCCTTTGCTTCACTATTTTTTTTTCACACATGCTGAGTCACAGACAAGCCAATAGTTGAGTGAGAATCTGCCCTTTCTCCACTCAGCACTGTGATGTGAAGGCATGTCACCAGGGCTAGAATGACACATAATCCTCAACATCTGCCCCCCACGCTTGTTGATTTGTGGCGCATGTGCGTTTATTTATTTTGACCAGATGAGCCCCTGGTATTTATAACCAGAGTAACAGCCCAGTGAGGGGTCAAATCCAGGCAAGGCGACGGGGAGACAAAATGCTTAGGCTGACCTGACATTCTTGTGCCCATTTTGCCACACATTGCTTGTCCTGTCTGTTAATTGCCCCCCCCCCCCCCCCCCCCCCAATAAAACAAAAAAAAAGTGGGTGTGGCGATCTGCAGAGCGGGAGGATGATAAAAGAGGGTATTAAGGGGTTTGACTCTGAGGATTCTGCCTTTATGTACCCGCATTAATAAAAAATAGAAAATGACCGGGAAAATAAGTCACTTGATGATGTCAGCGTGGGTGGGTGGGGGGGTGGGCACCCGAGGGTGACATCGGGCTGGGGCGGGGGGGTCACGCGTGGCGCGGCGCACGCCGGCATGGCAGCAGGCAGATACCGGCCTCTCTTTTGTGTCCCCCCCACCCTCCTCCTCCTCCTCCCCCCTCCTATGGCTCTGTGGCCCTCCAAGAGCATCTGTCACCACGGGGGGGGTCAGCAGGGCCAAGATGAATGACCCCCTACCACCCCCCCCCCCCCCCCCCCCCAACCCCCTTCCACAGTGTATCCTCCCTCCTCCTCCTCCCCCCTCCTCCTCCTAGCAAATGGCATAGCACAGAGGATTTCTAGGGGGAGGGATTTATATGTGTGTATGTGTGTGTGTGTGTTTGTTTGTATGTGTGAGAGAGAGAGAGAGAGAGAGAGAGAGAGAGAGAGAGAGAGAGAGAGAGAGAGAGGCAGGGGGAGGGAGAGCTTCTGCTGTGTTGGAGGAACAAGTGGGATTCCAAGTCCTCCTGCAGAGTGTCATGACTGTTTGAGGAGGCACCAGGACAGACAAAATGATGTACATTTCCCGGGACTTTGCCTAACGTTTTTTTCCTTATTTTTGTCTTGTTCTTTCGTTGGATCTATTGCCCCCCGTGGAATACCTTTCTTTGGTTTTTAATGTAAAACCTGCCTTCACATTGTGGATGTAAAGCGCGTTTGGAGTTGGCTTTGGATTTGCAGGGCTTGGGTCCGCTTGCTGAGGAGTCATGGAAGGTACAGGAGACACGGTTTACAGCAGAGCATTTGGCCCAACATATCATTAAAGAGATGGCCTTTTAGCACCTCATTTAGAGGGTGTTAAGAAATGTTAGTCTTTTTTTTTGTTGCTGTAGTTGAACCCCCCCCCCCCCCTCCACACACACACACACACACACACACACACACACACACACACACACACACACACACACACACACACACACACACACACACACACATACCCCCCCCCCCCCCCTACAACTGGGGTTAGGTGTCTCTGTGTTGCAACACTGCTTTTCTAATGTTAAACATCCTTTTTAGCTCTTTCCCACATTTCTAATATTGGTGTGGATAGGCCTTTGCTTGTGGTGTTTAAGTGAGGCTGAATTAAAACTTTTTTTTACTTTTGATTTTAGCTTTATGTGCAGTTGAAGCCAGTATTTAAGTATTGAAGTTATCAGGCATTTATCGTAAAACTACTAAATTAATTTTATGGACATACATTATTTTGGATTAGCACATTGCTTAGTGGCTGAAAAGCTAACCTCATTGACTCACGTCAAATGTTGCTACAACTAGGATACCCACATCACAATATATATTTTTTGCTTAATGACTGCTTTTGCTTTTGTGTGTAAATGTAGGAATTTCATAAAATTGTCAACAATGTTGAAACCGTATAAAGTGGCTCCGGCAAGTTAGCCAGAAAGTGCCCTTAGCGGGTAAGTCACAAGCTAAGCAAGGATCTGGCCTCACACCCTCTATTGTCAGCACTGTAATGTAATTATGCAGATCAAGGGGGAAACAAAAGGAGGAGTGGGGAATGTGAAAGGAAAAGACAGAGAAAGAGAGAAAAGAAGGCGAGGTTAGTGCAAGGGTCAACTTACTAGGTTAAATGTCTTACTTCTTTTTTTTAGAATAGAACTTGGCTTTGTTGGATTAAAAAATGTGCCTTCATTTTGTTAACACTCTATACATTAAAGGTAATATGCAGTTGATTAACTTAATTAATTAAATTGGCTTGTTGTATATCTATACCTCCAAATTAATATATATATATATAAACTGTATGTGTGTGCGCACATCCAAAATGCCAGTGTTGCACATTAACTTAACGTTTAAAGTTTAACGTTAGCTTTTAATGAATAAATACACTTGTTCTTATTGTTTTCCATGTTTCCAACTCACACCTAATCCCAACTAAGATAAACTGTCTAAATAAAGAAATAAATAGGAAGTATTCAAAATTTGGTCATAAAATAAAAATAAATTAAACAAATTAAAAAATAATTAATTCCTATGATATTCTGTAATAACCTAGATTTCAAGAAGATTCTTAATGCTCTATGTCTCAGCAGATACCATTGATTTCCGGCATGCATGTGTTTTTTAATATAAATGATATTTGCTATATATTTAATATATTCATATATCTTCAAAATTTGCCATGGTGAATACGTATGTAAATACTCACGTGTGGGTGTGTGTGTGTGTGTTTGTGTAGGACCTTTCTGCACTGTACATGTTTGTGTATGCGAACACACACAGTGTGTGTATGTGTTTGCCCCCCACATGGGGACTCTCCTTGTGGCCCCCCCCTTCTGTAATGCCTAAGCCACAGTATCAGCCTAAGCGGCCCCTTAAACGTCATTACGAGAGCAGCAACAAGGCCTTATTTTGCACCCAGGGCTATGCCTGTCCCTGTTTCTAGATTTACCTCCTTCTGAAGCCTCCCATCTCTGGAGCCATCTGTGTCTCCTTCTGGGCTGTCCACCCTCCACTGCCCCTTTGATAACCATCAAAATATTTCAAATATCTGCTGTCAGGACAAGCAGGGGAAAGAGGGACTTTAGGCTGAGTTGACTGGACCGTGCAGTTCAACTCTAGTCAACTGTATGTGCACAGTACACACACTGTTCTGTTGAATACTGTATTGAGT
This sequence comes from Merluccius polli, assembly GCA_030340625.1. Classification (NCBI taxonomy): domain Eukaryota; kingdom Metazoa; phylum Chordata; class Actinopteri; order Gadiformes; family Merlucciidae; genus Merluccius; species Merluccius polli. The sequence goes on along the minus strand of JAOPHQ010001715.1, from coordinate 90,712 downwards.
TTTTGAGATTGGGATCCAATTGTGAAGATTGTGTTGGGACACAATCACCTCTTACACGGTCTGTGTAATGTATAAGTGTAAGGGTGTAATGGATTTTTGTATCGTGTATACATTTGATAAATATGTATACATTTTGTAATCGATTTTTATTTCTTCAACTTACATATGTTTGTTCATTTGTTTTTAGTCTCTACCATATTAAAGCCAGTGGAATCGCGTAGGTTTTCTTCTATATGGTCAACTCCCTGGCCGGTTTATATGCTAAGTGCTAGTTTGATTAGCTCTCTACCCAGCCTCGCTAATCATTTACAAGATACAGTGCAATAATGGTCAGCCAATGCAAATTGAACCAGCTTATGTACAGTTCACCAGTCGGAGGACTTAGACCCCAATTTTGTCTTCTTTACAGTGTAGCATGACCCAGTCAGGAATGATGACAAGCCACATTGGGACAGTCAATGTTTTGGAAAGAGAAGAACTTTGCTTCTGTTCTATCAGATCCTGAGCGTCTAAACAATGCGATTGACGGGTCAAAGTAGCTGCCATATCCAATTAAAAATAACAGGACTGTGTGTTTGTGCATGTGTGTGTGTGTGTGTGTGTGGGGGGGGGGGGGGGTTCAACCCTCAACTCAAACACCCAAGTGTGTTTAATGAAAATAACCCTGGGGGCGGTGGTATCAGATGACCTCTGTTTAGGCTCTCCTGTAGCGACTACATATGTCGTGGTTGATGCAATCTGCTACGGACGTTGTTAATGTCGGAGTAGCCATCTTGTGTTCTCCCACACGTGGTCGTTACGCTCGCTGAATATACTACGCAGTCATTCAATTTGCTGAATATACTATTGTACTTGGAGATAGACTAGTGTGCCAAGTGTGAATGCATTTGTTGTGTAATACTCTGATAACAAGAACTTTGACGGTATGCCAAATACAAGTTAGTGACATAAAAAAGTACCGGTCAAATTGAAGCCCTATCTCTTACCTATCATGAATCACACGCTCTTCAATGTATTTTTATCATGTCACTTTTGCACATGTAAGTGTACTCTGTGCTTATCTGAGATCTCATTGCCTCTTCCCCAGGTCTAGAGCGGTGACACGAGTGGAGATGTCTTAAGCCAAAAAATTTCCGTCGAGTGGTAGTGACCCAGCATGTAGCGGGAGTGAACAAGTCCCTTCACGCTCGGCAACAATCAGACAAGGTAAGACCGCCATTCAATCGTTTATTCTCTTCACCACCTCCCATCTCCCAAGTACCGACTTAAACTGTAAATGGAGGGCAGGGGGGAGGGGGCGGTTGTGGGTAGTGGTATTAAGGGAAAGAAAAACAACTGGGAGAAGAAGCGGTGGAGTTGTTTTGACGCTGGAGTCCTTTGACACCGGTCTGTTCCTCTGTGGCCTTTTGGAATCTGCTGCACAGACGATCAGGCTGTCTCACCGTGACCCCGGGGCCACATTCATGCAATCTGTTGCTGCCACCCAGGAGCCGAGGAATACACTTGACTGACTGTCTGGCTGATTGTCTGACTGACTGTCTGACAGACTGACTGACTGACTGACTGAGAGTAGGGTTGGGTACCATTTTCGGCACCAGTTTCTTTGTGATCGGTACCTACCGGACCGAATTGCAACGCAGATTTCGGTGCCTCATTTTGGTGCCATGCCCGAAATATTGGCCCTACTCCAAAAAAACGCCTCACGCGCCTTCACTAAACATAATCGTTTGGAGCACGCCACTTGAAATCCTCTGTATGATGCGCCGCCACTTTCCTCTCCCGTGCGACTCGCATTGTTTTTGGTCGAGAGCAGCGGCACTCGTCAATGTCACATTATGGTCGCTTAGCCAATCAGATAAAAGCGGGTCGTAAAAGTTTTCACTACCGATAACGTCTGGTTAAACAAACTGTCTACTTTTCACATATAAGATGTGAAACGTTTATTAAAAGTAATTAAGGACAAATGGGTTTAGTTCCTAAAAAAACTTTTAATAACTAGAATTTCACAATAAGTAGCAAATGCTGATGATGTCAGGAGAGGAGTCATATTTTGCCAGAAAAGCATTCATGGTTATATTTGGGCTGCTAAGAATAGTTTAAGTAGAAGAGTAGAAGTTTTCACTTGGTATTTATTTTGCTGTTATTTATTATTATTGTACCTGTTATTGACTGGTAAATTAATGTAGTTGACATAGGTTGTATTTATTATTTATTTATTAATTAATATAATGTTCAATTTCTTTGCGTTTGCAATTAAAATAAACTTCTTTAATGTTGTTGTTTTTTACTTTAAATTTAAAAAAAAGGATCGGTTCAAGGCACCATTTAGGCACTGGTACCATTTTAAAGTATCATTTTATGCCCGGTATCGTAAAAATAAGAAATGATACCGATCCCTAACAGAGAGAGTCACTATTCAACTAAACCCAACGGCCCCATTCCTTTTTCTTTTTTTGAGCAATTATTGTATTGTGACAACGCCGAAAACAGGTTCTCCCCAGAGCATCGCTCAACTCATTATGCTTCTGCATCAATCAAAGCACAGTTCAGTTACTGACTCACCTGAAATAACGCCACCCACAGCCACCCACCCCCAACCCTCTCCCCTGCGTCTCCCCGCGCTATGGCTGACCTTAGCAACCACCCCTGGGAGAAACATCCGGCAGGTGACCTCTGGCACGGCTTTGTTTTGAGGAGGGCAGGTGAGGTCGCACGCGGCGTCCACCTCTTGGCTTGTGCGAGGTTAATGACAAATGTGTCCCCCGGAAACCCTGGGGGCCTCTGGGGCCGCTCTGGAGCCGGGGTCTGCCTGCACAATGGAGCTGGCGTTAGACGCCGGCCTCAGCGCGACACCCCTTAGGCCACCGCCGCCGCGGATATTCTGTATTATCCCCATGTCTTTATTCTCTTAACCTCTCCCAATATCCCTCTTTCTCTCTGGCAACCACTCGCAGTTGCTCTCTCTCGTTCGTTCTCAATCTCAATCTCTCCTTCTTCCTCCTCCTTCCTCTCTATCAGTTTCTCTCTCATTCACGCTCTCTCTCCCCTTCCTCTTGTTGTCTCTCTCTCTCTGCCCCCCCCTCCTCTTTCTCCCTCCCCCTCTCTCTATCTCTTTTCTCTCTCTCTCCAGCGTACTCTCTCCAGCATTGCTGTTATCTGTGTGCGACAGCGTGGTCAGACCCTGTTAATCTTTCAGTCCTTTGTCTGGGTCAATCAGATTCCTCCTGCCCCCGCAGAGAGACACACACACACACACACAAGGCTCCTATGTAAACACTGGCCATGTAACCTGTCCAGGCATGGGCAGCATGGGACAGAAGTGTTAGCCGAGAAGAGGATTCTCGGCTAACACGGCTTCCCCACACACAATGTTGCTTCACGGCAGGGTTGGACAAGGGTTCATGGTTTCGGCATGAATGAATGAATAAACGAGTGACTGCAGACTCGAGGACCTATGGTGAGGATCGTAGCGCCGCTGAGCCGGACCTTGTACGAGAGTGTTTTTTTTTGTTTAATGGTTATATATGTTTCAATTATTTGCCAGTGGGTCGCCAACTGCATTTGTAAAGAAATGCAGTTACAATAAATGGATACACTGAGGACATTTGTGGGAAATTCTCTATTGTGGAAAAACCTTACTTTTCTGAAAGGCAGTTCGGTGCTTAAGCGAAGCTATTCTGTATCAACTGCTTTGCCTGAAAGCATTTCCTTGCATTTCGTCTGACAGCAATTATCTCATTTGTCCATTCATTTGTTGGGTGTTCTGCTGGTGACACAGTAATCTTCTGGGGCAGATGATGAGGATGAGGATGAGGATGAGGAGGATGATCTGGGAGAAGGCTAGCTGGTTTATCCATTAATAGAGGTATAATAATAATAGTAAAGGATGATGTATTTAAGAACACCCGATTAGTCTCAACACAAGATCATGGATCGTCTCTCTCTCTTTGTCTCGCTCTCTTTGTCTCTCTCTCTCTCTCTATCCCTCTCTCTACCCCACTCTTTCTTTCTCTCTCTACCCCGCTCTCTCTCTCACACTCTTTGCCTCTTCCCCGCTCTGTCTCTCTCTAGTTTTCTTTCTATCTCAACCGTCTGTCTCTCTTTCTTTCTCTCTTTCTCGGACTCTGCACTCGTTTTTTTAAGGGGATGTGGAGGGAGAGGGGGGGAGGGGGTCTTAACTGTTTCCAAACAGCTGAGGTCTTCAACCTAAGCCTCAACTTGGCCGCCAGTCTTCTTGGCTTGCAACACAGGTGTCCACCAGTCAACTGTAGCTCAAGGACAAATGTAGGAGGAGGAGGAGGAGGAGGAGGAGGGGGGGGGGGGGGGGAGTGTCTCAGGCCAAGAGCATTTGTCAGGAGAAGCAGCCGACAAGACATACTTTTGCCTTTTAACTCTTTTTCATCCCACACAGTTGAATGCTTTTGATCACTTGCCCGGTTCAGATTAATATCGATAGTCCAGAGACAACATTCCTGTTATGGAATGGGAGTTTATTTTATTTTATTGTTTTACTCATAACCTTCCTTAGAGCAAACCCATCCCAACATGAATATACATTTGTAGTACTTTTACTTACTTCCATATAACAATAAGCTGGAAAATCAAGATCATTCGGAATCCCAACCCGATCGTTTTATAATATTGCTGGTCAGCTCATGTTTTTTTGTGTAGTGGATGTTGAATTAATTATCGATATAGGAAATCAATCTGGAATTGTAGGTTCAAACTAAAATCTCTTTTAGGTTTTTTTGTTTCTTTTTTTAGTTTTTACTTTATCTCTGCCTACTCCTCTCGCTCTCTCTCTCTCTCTCTGTCTCTCTCTCTCTCTCTCTCTCTCTCTCCTTCATGTTTCACGTGTCAAGTTTATTGTCATATACGTGATAACAATGTTATTAATTACCGGTAATGAAATTCTTGCTCTCGGAGCCAACAACAACGTTACATAAATACAATAGCTATAGAATAAAAAGTATTTAAAAAAAAAACAAGAAATGCAAAGAAGTGGTGAGGTATAAGTAGTATAGAGAAAACCTTTTTCTGAAAAATTAAGTAAAATTAAAGACAATAAAGTAGAATAGAATAATAAGAAAAATAATGACAGATTAAGAAAAAAGAAAATAGGTAAAGCGGTAGGAAATATAAACAGTAGTTTTCCTCCTTCATATAGTGACAATGTGTGTGTCACATCCACTCCTTTCTCTTTTTGGTTCCTCTTTTATTTCCACTCCCTCTACATTGTGTCCATCGGGGGTCTGGCGCACGTCCCTCTGTCCAGTCCAGCTGCCATCCTCCAGCAGAGAGCCACCAGACCCCCCTCTGCTTTACCCTGACAGATGTCCCCGAGTGCATAGCAGGGCCCGCAGAGGGCATGGGGGCGGTGCCGGACAGAGGGACAGGACACAGGAAACAGGACAGAAAAATGAAAAGAGAGAGAGAGAGAGAGAGAGAGAAAAGTCTGACACGCTTATAACTGGCGTTTGTGTGGGTGTGTGTGTGGAGTATCTTTAATTGTAGTATTATGTTAATTAAATTACTATTTTATCATCATCATCATCATCATCATCATCATCACCTCTCGGGATGAAGCAAAGACGTCGTAAGGCATTTTTCACATATGTGCGTCTCAATCAATCATATGAAAGCTTAGACTCAAACTAGAAGCCAAAAACCATCCAGAACAAACATTACTTTTTTGTTGCAACCAAAAATGATGTCTTACCTTTGTTGTTTTTGTCATCAAAGTGTTTGATTGCATAAAACCACCATAAATGGATTAATCCAGGCACTATGGCACCATTTTGAAACCTCACACAGTGTTTACAATCATAAGTGAGGGTTTCACTGGAAATAGGTAAATTGCCTTTAATTAGAACACGCCGTGTTTATCGCCATCTATTGGTCGTATCGTGAAATTGTGACGGTCATTCAATTCTATTCACCCTGACCTTTCAATAGAGGGGTCAAATGTCAAAATTGAACAATGGGTTCTTGAGATATCCACCTGTTTGTGTCTCATCGCATTTGTATTGCAATTTTTGCATTGGTTTGCATCGGACTAATTGTTTTTATTTAGAGACTAAACCTAAACCTAAACCTACCTCAGCTAAAACCTCTCTATCTTTGTTCTACTTCCCTTTATTGGCGTCGAATCTTGACCCAGCTACACATCAGCAGATGTTTAGTGCTATAGGGCTACCAACTGATAATGCACTAGGTGGTATTCATTATAAAATTTAGTAGCATCCACATTGATTATTTCACTTGCACAACAATCTCACAGGTATTATCTTTTTGGTACTAAGATTACATATTATAGCCCTTGTAGTTGTGGAGATATGTTTTATTCACTTTGGGTATGGTATATGTTATAAGTATGTTGCATGCAAAATAAGAATAATATGCTTTACATGTTTTCATAAAACAGCAAATGAAAAACATTAGTAACATAAAGAATGGCTATTGCTAATGACATGAAGGATGTTTCAACATCTCTGATCCCAGAAATGCCTTATTGTACTAGTGACTTTGCATGGGTAGTATATTTGTGTATGTGTTTACACAAGTGTACTTTTGTATATATATGAGTGAGTGTGTGGGTCTGGACGTGTTTGTTTACATGCACCTGTTACGCACATCTATACTATCTACCTTGTGCAAGAGACCCTGAACAGCTGTCTCTCTTTCCTTGTTTTAGCTCAGCATTCGTTTGCACATCTCCCACTAATCAATGTGATTCTCTCTCTCTCTCTCTCTCTCTCTCTCTCTCCCTCTCCCTCTCTCTCTGTCTGTCTCATATATATATACACAGATAATATGAATCCTCTCTCTCTCTCTCGTACAGATAATGGGGAACTCATATGCTGGGCAGCTGAAGTCTGCTCGATTCGAAGAGGCCCTCCATAACTCGATCGAGGCGTCGCTGCGCTCCAGCAATGGAGACCCGCAGCCCATTTTCACCCAGCTCTACCTGGAGCCTGAGCAGTATCCTGGCAACATGAAAGGTACGTATGACCGCACAGACTCGTCACCGAGGACGACGGGCCCTCCTGCTCGCGATGATGTAATCTCTGCAGAAACATCATGACAGATGCTTGGCACGACGCAATTTCTTTTGTAATTTAGGTTTTTGCATTTAAAGCAAGGATTTAGTTATATTGGATGGATTTTATATTGGATGCATTTAAAACATCAGTGTGTTAGCTTGAGAACCGCACCCCTCCTCTACTTAACACAGTATAGTCGGATACATCAATCTATTTTTTTTTCATTTTGTAAGCGTGAAATACCAATAATAGCTTTCAACGTCTCATCCACCAGAAATCCTCCATCCCCTAAATCCCCTATCATGACCATCTTTCCCAGTAGCATGAGCATGTAACCGTGCTGTAACATCTGTATTCTGTGGATCGTCCTTCAGAAATAAAACCCAAACTGGACCTGCCGCTGCACGGCGGGGATCCGGTGGGCCACGCGCTGCTGAACGGCCACTCTTCCAACGACATGGAGGAGCTGGAGGAGGAGGACGACTCGGACACCAGCAGCCCCCCGCTCCCCTACCTGCAGACCCCCGCCCCGGATGGCTGCTGCACGCTCGATGGTAGGTCCACGTCTCATACAGCAGTGGGTGGGTCGAGTAGCATTTTGCGTGGGTCGCAGAGCATATGGCAAACCTTAATCTTTAGAAAGAAGCCCATGAATTAACTGATGTTTCAATGTTAATTCATGTTTCAATGGCTTACTATTTCATTAAGTTTAGCCCCAAATGTGCCTTTTGTTCGTGCAATGTTTTCAACAGTACATGAAGGCAAGGCATTGCTGATTACTGCAATATTGATATATACATTTTCTATTTTTCTATTTTTTGACTAATGGAGGGACTAATGACACATGTGGGTCCTGAGGCTAGACCAATAGAGAACCACTGTCGTATAGGACAGATAGATAGGTCCATCTAGCCAGCCATCCATCAATGCTGCTTATGGGGTTTATCCATCTCTTTGGGCAGTGCAGAATTATCCCACGGGAGCCTATTTACTCATTTAGCAGACACGTTATGTGAATATATAGATATAGGTAATTAAGGAAGAATGGTTAAGTATTACTCATAAGATGTCTACAGGTTAGACTGCGGGCATGGTGTGGAACTACCCTTGTATTAGTGTGGCATTAGCGAGACTAAAATAAAGCAAATCTCTGCTTGTGTAATGGCAGTCTGTCAGTGAAATAACATCATCATAGGCATCACTTTAGCTTTAAAGTATAAGTTTCAGCTTGAATTCGAACACAACAAAAAATGCATTATGGGCTAAGATTTCTAGAAAGGAGGAGGGACGTGTTATCCCCTTGGTTACGATCCATGCCCGTTCACAAACTGATGACTATCAAAAACAGGATTTTACACCTGTTTTCTATAAATGACGGTCTTGTTTTAGTAACAGTGACAAAATGGCATAGATTACTATGTTGAAGCTAAGATAAGACATATTACCATGTTTAAAAAAGGAAGAAAAAAAAGATTTTGGGTCCACTGACACTTTAAGTAATTTTGAGTACTTCTCTTTGCTAAATATATATGAGTACAAACCATCATTACATGTATGAGTACAACAAACCTGCCAAAGCTTAATTAATGTCACCATGGCAACCAGGGATGCTTTGCTGCCTCAGAGGCTAGGGGAGACAAATCAGGAAGCTAATTACCAAGGCTTCTCACCAGGGTCCAATATGATAGGAAGTGTCCATATGAAAACCATTGTTGTGTCTCCTCTCTCTCCTCTCTCTCTCTCTCTCTCTCTCTCTCTCTCTCTCTCTCTCTCTCTCTCTCTCTCTCTCTCTCTCTCTCTCTCTCTCTCTCTCTCTCTCTCTCTCTCTCACACAAACACACACGCACACAAACACACACACACCTCCCACACCTCCCCCCAACCACTTCCAGGTTTCTGTCAGGCCGGCAAGGACCTACGCTTGGTCACCATAGCAACAGAGTCTATCAAAGTCCCAGCTGGCTTCGAGCTGGTCGGTGCCAAATCCCCCAGCGTCCCAGCGCACGTCCTGGTGTGTGCTGTGGACCGGCGCTTTTTGCCCGACGACAACGGGAAAAATGCACTTTTAGGTCAGTGTGCGTCAACATGGCGGATGATAAATGAAGGAGTTGTGTATAACTTGTTGGTGTTTATTTGTTACATTCTTGTAGAGATATTGTATTATGTCGACTATAGACGGAACTTGTTCAGGGTGAATGATTGTTTAGTTAAGAAATATGATTTTGGTTTGTCTATGCATCATAATATGAATATTTAACATATCAACATATTAACATATCATATATTAACATATTAACATATCACAGTTTTTCACTATAAGTGAAAGTTAACATATTGTAAAACTTAAACATGGCAACTAATTTTCCATCGACATGCATGGCAATGATGTCATTTGTATATACAGTATATATATTGGGCTCGTTGTGGGTTACTCGTAGGTCAATAATCCTTACATGGCGCACTGTGGTGTTGGCTCCGCAGGGTTCTCGGGGAACTGTGTGGGCTGTGGGGAGAAGGGGTTTCGCTACTTCACTGAGTTCTCCAACCACATCAACCTGAAGCTGTCCACTCAGCCCAAGAAGCAGAAGCACTTAAAATACTACCTGGTGAAGAACTCTCAGGGTGCTCTGTGCAAAGGATCGCTCATATGCTGGAAAGGTCAGAAAGCTGTGTGTGTGTGTGTGTGTGTATGTGTGTGGGTGTGTGTGTGTGTGTGTGTGTGTGTGTGTGTGTGTGTGTGTGTGTGCATGTGCGTGCAACCGTTATATCGACGCATTGTTATGGTCTCTCATTCCGCTGCATACACGTCTTATCTAACTAATTAGGTACGGGTTATTGTTGTAATCTGACTGTTTACCTGTCAATAGTGGTATAAAAAAGATGACTGATTTACTACTGCTGTCATTTAGCAGACGCTTTTATTCAAAGTGGCTTATAAGCATGAGTAGATAGGGATTAGGCATGTTGTTCAATGATGCTTACAAATAGGCTGTGTAGATTGGGGATCGAACCCAGAACCTTTTGGCAGGGAGTTGATTAGCCTAGCCACTACACTATCCTGCCTCCCCAATCATAATAATAATACTAATAATAGTAATAATCATGTTTCCCCTTGTTTCTCCTCTCTCCCAGACTGTAAAACGCGCCAGTTCTCCAACAGCGCGTCCACCTCCAAGCCCAGCTCCTCGTCCTCCGTCAGCAGTAAGGAAAATGGAGGCACCAACGGACACAGCTCCTCCCCCTTCTCCCTCTCAGGTGAAGCTCAATGTGCCCCTCTATCCCTCTTTTACCTCCTCAAAGAGGTCGCTACGCTGTCCCTGCCATCCCATGAAGCTTTATGAGTTTGTTAGAGTCAAGGTCCGAGCGCCTCCCATCGGTCCGAGCGCTACCCACATCTGTATTGTTTTTTTTCCGACTACTATTGATGTGTCATATTAACCCATATTGGCATGACACGAACAAAATAAAATAAAATAACAAATAAAATAAAAAAATGATAATAATAATTAAAGAAATAAAGAAATACATAATTCATTCATTCATTCATTCATTCTGAAGGCCATTTCGACGTACAACCGCGGCCAGCTGGCTGAGCACATTGTCAGCCTGGTCCTTTGGCTGATCTCCCCTGACTGCAACCTTGCGGTAGGCCTACAGTGCAGCCAAAGCACAGCTGGACCCAGTCAGGCAAGGTCTGGAGCTAGCCGGTGACATGTCACGCTCCCTTGCCAAACCACAAATGATGAAACTAGTGTTTTGTTTTAACATCCACACAGTAATTCATATGCCCAGTCCTTAAAATAACAGTAAAAAAAGCCCAATCAGCACGCACCTTCTGTGGTGGTTTGTGAAGTTTGGGGATTTAAAGTGTGTTATTGGTTAATGAACCAATCTCATCCGTAAGCGTGAGCGGAGACCCGGTAAGCAGGTCTTGGTGTGTGGTCATGTTTATTACTTATTGATCCTAATCTGGTGGTGTTTTTTCTTGTTGTGTTTGTTTGACCTTCCAGATTCTCCGCCCACCAGAACTACACAAGCCTCCTCTGTCTTCTTCGGAGGGCAGGACCTGAGCAGAGACTGCAGTTTCCTTAAACCTTTGGCCTCCACCCCTGGCAACAACAAGACACTACCAATAGGTGAGCACCCTTTAAAATCTATGCCTCAGAAATCCAGTCTTTCTTTTATCCATTTCAGTTTTTTTTTTGTTTGATGATGACACACCAATCATTGTGAAAGAGCAGAGAAAATAATGTATATACATTTGGTGGACACTTTCATCCAAATCATTTTACAGTACTGCGAGCGAATACATAATGAACTATATTGGACAAATTATGCTTGAACTCTTCACAATGCATTGTTAATGCATGGGGGGGGGGGACTCCGCCTAAGCATATTTATGCTGGTATCGCGGCTTTCAGCTCAGACCTTTCCAAGGATTAGGACCCTGGCCCCGATAAGTCCTCACCTCAGTGGGCTGGTGCATAGCCCCTCGACGGCAAGCTGCAAGGCGTTGCCTAGCTACCAGTTTGTTTACCTAGGTTAGCATATGGCAGATGGAGCCGAAGATTCGTAGGTGCCAAGATTAACGTCTCACACTTATTGCCTAGAGTAGACACACACACACACACACACACACACACACAAACACATGTGAGTGTAAGCACGCGCGTGTGTGCGTATGCGTGTGTGCGTATGCGTGTGTGCGTATGCGTGTGTGCGTATGCGTGTGTGCGTATGCGTGTGTGCGCGCGAGCGTGTGTGTCCAAGTCTGCAATGCACACTTGTGCCTCGGCACAGATCAATACTAAAGGAAGGAACCCTGTAATGACTTTTTAAGACCGGGCTATCCATTAGCCCCTTTACAAGGTTGTGATATTGACAAGTAAGCGCTATGCACACCAATCAATCTCCCCTCATGTAATGCATACACGGTGCGTATGCGACTGGAAAAAGCCCCATCGGGTCTTTGACAACAGTCAATCATCTAATGGAAATCTATAGCTCAGTGTTAGTACTGACTCATCTTTATTTATTGGCCGCTCTCAGTTACTATTCAAAATGAAAGAAATGTATAGAGGAATATTATACGTAGCTGAAATGCATGGCTCAATTGTGCTAAATGTTGTACCTTAATTGATCATTATTTTAAGTACATTTCTGGCAGCCAAGATAAAAAAATCTTCATACGGAAAATGTTGAAACTAATTTTATATGTGTTTGTGTGTGTGTCCAGTGCCCACAGCTCTGAGGGTGAACGGACCCACCAACGGCCTGGGCGTTGACTCCCGCCCGCCACTACTAAGCCCCTCCCACACGTCTCTGGTCCCGCCACTACTAAGCCCTTCCCACACATCTCTGGTCCCGCCACTGCTAAGCCCCTCCCACGCGTCCCTGGTCCCGCCCAACCAAGCCTTCCGCAGCGCTGACCTCGGAGACAGTCCCTGTAAGCCTATCTAACACATCCAACAAATGTTATCGAAATCACAATATAGCCAAGTGCAATAACCAAATCGCAGGAGCAGCAATTATTTGATAGGGGTAAAATGTGTAGATGTAAATACACCATTATAAATGAAGTACTATAGTGCTGCAGAGATGCCCTGGCCTACACATTTTTTTCTCCAGATGTAAGAAAACCCCAACAAATGTCCCATCATGATTTTGAAGTTGTTTTCATTGAAAATTGTATTAATTCCCTTCCCACTTAAAGTGAATCATATCGCAATTGCAATATCTGTCAAAATAATCACAATGTGATTTTTTTTTTACCATATCATTCAGCCCTTATCCATATCAAAGTCTATTCATCGTATTCAGTGTTTTGTGTGAACCTGCGTGTTTTCATCCCTCCCCCCCCCCCCACAGCGTCTTCTACCATGAACTGCGGCCCTCCAAAGAAACGCCACAGGAGCTGGCATCCCGGGGCGCTGGTGCCCATACCCCCGACAGCCGTGCCCGTGCCGGCCATCCGGCCCATCGTGTGTCCCCCCGGTGAGTTCAGTACACATGACACCGCCCTCCCCCCCCCCCACCTTGTGTCCTAATGTATTCTGCTGGGGTCTGTTTGAAGAATGTTAAAGATTGACCTCTCCTGTCACGTAGAGCTCCCCCGCCAGCAGGTCAAGACACACACGTCTGTCTGTGTGTTGATGTGTGTGTGTGTGTGTGTATTGGTGTGTTTGTGAGTGAGAGTGCACGGGGGAGGGGGGGGTATCTGCAATGTTATTGACGAGACCCAGACTGAGTGTTTTTGCTATTTCTACTCCTTCCACACCTCAGAATACAAGATCTCTACCCTAAAAAAAGAAAGGGGTGCAATCACCCTACAAAACCGCCTTAATGATGTCGGTTTGGCTTCCAATTCAAAGTGGTTTTCCAGTATTGATCCTTATCCACCCCCCCCGCCCCCTCCACACACACACACACCTTCTCGTATCCCCAGGTTCTGTGTTGGCCATGCAAACAGCGTCGGCCCCACCGGCGGCGGGGGTGATCCAGCCCCAGCCTGTAACCGCCGGGGAGACAGTCATCGTCCCCGACAACCTGCTCAACTCCTCCGGAGTCCGCCCCGTCATCCTCATAGGTATCAGCTAGCACCACATCTTGTATATACATATATATATATATATATGTTATGTATATTACCGTATATATTATAGTGTGAATGGTGAAGGTTGTGTCTTCTAAAACACGCTGTATCTAAAATTCCATTAAGAAATGTAAAACATTTCTTTTTTAAAATATTGGTTTAATTGCATGATGACTCATGAACAGAATACACATTATTTTTTTATGACACTGAATGCTGGCCTAAAGCCACCCGTGCGAGAGCCATAAAGAGTCATACTCTTTGAGTATTGCTCAGTTCATAATAATATGCATTTAACCTACACAAAATGAATCTACAAAATCTAATGTAATTTCAGAAGAGATGAAGGTAAGATCAACATGAAGATACCGATAGTGTTCGGTCTATCCCTGTGTGGGTCATACTGAATGTTTTGATGTCATTGCAGGGCAAGGCACTTTACCCTACTTCTATGGCAACGTGGGGGACATCGTGGTGAGCCCCCTGCTGGTCAGCTGCTATAAGACCAGCCTGCTGACTGACAAGACCCGGGAAAACCTGGGCCTGAGCACCACTCAGCTGCTCAGCGTGGAGACCATGATCCTGCTCACCCTGCAGTACCTCGCACGCCTCGGTACCGTACAGATCAATATATTCATCTGGAAAAAAAGCATGAGTGTTTAAGTAATATATAATTCAAGATTATCGTTTATCGTCTTTGAACGGTATCCATGTTACTTCAATGTAATGACCCTCAGACTGTTAGACCGTTTTGAATGGTATTTTGAATTCATAAACATATTGTGATATTGATCGATAGCGTGTAAAATTACCCATAGTTATCGTGATAATACATTTTTCCATATCGCCGAGCCCTAGTTTAAAGGGCCCCTATTTTACCATCAGGTATGATTAGTCATTACAAGCCATTTCAAAATGTATCCACTGGTGACGTCACAAGTGGGAGTGTCCACAAAGATGTTTAAAGACCGTGTAAAGCAAATTCTGAGATTTGTTTCTCAACACATTACACACGTTAGAAAGTCATTGCTGAAAACATGTGTAGTTAGACCGTTTTTCTATTTTTCACCATTTTCACGTTCAGATTTTATGGGCGGGGCTTAAAGGGTACATGATAACCTAACGCACTACCCCTTAGCATCGCCCCGCCCCTAACAACCAGAGCGCAGTTGCATCACTGCGTGTCACGCTCAATCGCCAGTTTGACAGTTATTAGTTTGACAGTTATTATTTGACAGCTGAGAGAGGCTCCACCCCCCGTGGGCAAATTGGCGGGGTTTAGCGCCTTCAGAGGACACGCCCCCAGCATCTCAGAGCTGAGAATAATGCTCATTTTTTCACAATTTTGAATCCTAATTTTATATACATGGCTTTTTTAATCATTCATATTTGTCTGGGAGGTTAATAACACATTTTTCCATTGTGTGACAAACTCTAAACACGTATTTCCCTTTGGTGTACACGGCGTGGACATCACCGCATCGCTCAAAACAACACAGGGTAGTGATATTGGCGTTCTTGTTGGTGTTATTGTCTGCCGAACAGAAACACTTCACAGCCTCAAGTGTTTCAGCCTGACGGGTATCCATAGCGACCCTCTCCTGTCCTTCCAGTCCGTGTGCAATTCTGCTCAATCTTTATTTTCACCCCAGAGAGACGCATTGGTTGTGTGTACCTTTCGTGTGTGTGTGTGTGTGTGTGTGTACGATAATTTCTGTGTATGTTTCTTTCTGTAATGTTTTTGCATGTGTGCGTCTGCCGCACAGGTCCGGACCAGATCCCGCTGCGGGAGGAGTTTGAGCAGATCGTGCTGAAGGCCATGCTGTGCTGCCCGGGGGGTCCGGCCATCTCGCCCTCCCAGCTGCCCTGGCTGGCCCGGCTGGAGGCCAGCGTGTCGGGGGGCGGGGTCCAGGTCCTGGTCACCAGCGGCTCCCTGGGCGAGGGCATCTCCGAGTCCCTGCGGTCCCTCAGCGAGGGCCCGCTGCCCCAGCAGTGCCTGCCCACCTACGTGGTCATCATCTGCTCCGCCAAGATGGCCAGCACCGAGTTCTGCGTGCTGGTGCTCGGTGAGGGACACACCTTTTTTGACCTTTTTCTGTTAAACATAAAGTTTCATTCATACATTAGAGACTGGAGGGGCCTCTATACCTGTACAGGAAAGATACTGTTGCTGTTTTAATGTGTTGCATGTAAACATGTGTACTTATAAAACAAGCAAAGAAGAAGCTAGTCAAGGGGTTGACATTAGAAAGAGGGGTCAAGCTAAATGTGTTCAAGATAGTCAGTAGCAGACACAGCGGACAGTTGCCAAGTGAAACAGGAGTGGGTCAAGATGACATCGAAGTATGAAAACAAGCTAAATGTGTTCAAGCTGTTAGTAGCATACACAGTGGACAGGGCCAAGCAAAATAGGAGCGGGTCAAGGTGACGTCAAAACACGAGAACAAGCTAAATGTGTTCAGGCTGTCCGTACCATACAAGGGGTTGACATTAAAACTGGTAAACAAGCAAAAATGTGTCGGGAAGAAACCCAAACAAAATGAGCAATAAGCACGTGTGGTGAAGGAGGCAGGGTTGGATGAAAGCCCAGATGAAAGAGATAAAATAGATGAGGAGATCGCATTGATGATTGCACTGAGAATAAAAGCTGTTCATATTAACAGTCCGTCTGTCCTCGCCTCTTTGCAAACTAGTCAATTATTTTCTACAACAATACATCCACAAACAATATATATGTAGGCTATAATACAATACATTAACTCTCACGTTTTGGACTACCTTATACCATAGCTTGTTTTGATAGCTGCAAGTTTGAATTACATGATGGCAAGTCTGTAAAAATACGTTGAACACATGTTTAATGCCTTCATCGCATGGAACACATGTTTTAATGTATCCCATGTTTTAATGTAGCAACTACTCAAATAACAGGTTTTTATGACATGGGGGCCTGTACTGTTGTAATACATGGTCACTGAGTAAAAGCTAGTGTGCTACAACACCACACCCCAAGCATGCCTCACAGCATACCTATATCATTATGCACTATAACATTTGGTCCCCGTCCGGCCCGGCGCCGGGATCAAGTGACTGAGGGGGCTGTTAAAAGATTGCGACGGGGGCATTTTTTTCATACAATAACATTATTTGATTTAGCCCCCTAAATAACAACAACAAAGGGCTACTGTTTCAAAATCAAAGAACATATTTATTCATCAGAGCAGTCACATGAGAGCATAGCACTCGCAGAGCGCTACATTTTGTACATTTTTTATTTATATTTTCGGTAGATGCATGAAGCTTAAACAGAGGTGGCAATACAAAATACAACTACGGGGGCTAAGTGGTGCCGGGCCTGGTCCCGATGCGCATGGAGCTAAAGCACTGTGTTGTCCCCCTTGTCTCTCGGCTACAGGGAAGTACCAGGCGCGGGCGCTGGCTGAAGGCATGCTGACCACCAATGAGTTTCTCAAGGAGATCAGCTACGAGCTCATCACGGGGAAAGTTAGCGTCCTGGCGTCTCACTTCAAAACCACCTCGCTAGGTGAGTGTCGAGGCAATAGATTCATATATACAGTATATATATATATATATATATATATATATATATATACTGTATATATATATATATATATATATATATATATATTCATTCATTTATTTATTTATTTTTGCTTTAGAAAATGAAAGGAAAAATGCATCAGATTTGGTCTTTAATTGGACAGCTGGATACCATTCCCATTTCTATGCATACTTTTTAAATTATACAAATATTTATATATATAAAACAATATATTTTACAGATTTGCAGATGCGTGTCCTTCGTGTGTTTACGGTGTTATAATGTGATGTGTGTGTGTGTGTGATTTATCTCAGGGGACAACCTGGACAAGCAGTTGGTGAGGTACCAGCGCAGGCGTAAAGGTCATGTGATCCAGCCCTTCCAGGGCGAGGTCAGCGACCACCTCCACTCCCAGGAAGCGGCGAGCATGCTGCCCCTCTCCGACCAGGGTAAGACCGCCACGCCCACAGACACATATACAGAGACGCCGCATTGACTGCTTCGGCCCGTCAACTTCGCTGCCATATTGGAGAGGCCAAGACCGGCCCGTCTATGTATATATGTCTATAGCTATGTCTTCCTTTTTTTCTAATCTTTTATTTTTGGTTTCGATATTTTCCGAAAAACTGGTATTGATTGTACTCATTTTGAAAACACCTAGTTAGGGTACAAATAGATGAATTGCAAAACACCATAGATTACATTCAATGAATTGATTGTATCGATTCTACATATTTAACACAGATTTTTCTAAACACTAGAGGGCAGAAACTATACTCTGAAGAGATCCACCCTGTACAAGAAATTACAGGCAACACACTCCTCACACCTCCCTCCCCTCTACTTGTCTTTTCCAAAACATAACCTAACGTATCTACAACCTATTCACAGTTTAAAGCCAGAGCTCACACAATGTATGGTCCATTTGAAAACTAAGTGGAACTGGAGGGCAACACTAACACTAAACAGCTAAAAGATACAAAAAAAAATGTCTTAGGTAGATAAGATGTGCTTTGTTAATTCCAGACGGGAAATCAGTTTGTCATCGCAGAAATGACTGATTAATAACATGGTAATGATAATTAAGAAGACGTAATGAATAAAAACTACAAAAATATACAGAAAATATCATATTTCTCAAATGAAATAACACCAGACTCGTTTGCTCAGTGTTATGGCCACGTGCCACTCCCTTTTCTTTTTAAGATCCTTAAAAGCGAGAAATATAATTTAGCCCCGTTTTAACGGTACCGATGTGTTGCTCTCTTCTCTGTCCCTCCACCACCGTAGAGCTGATGAACGAGGTGTTCCAGATCTACCCTCCCCAGCTGAGCGTCGCCCGCAGCCTCCTCTCGCAGGTCTGCGCCATAGCTGACTCCGGCAGCCAGAGCCTGGACCTGGGGCGCTTCTGCAAGGTGGACTTCCTGGTGCTGGTCCCGCCCTCTCACGTGCTGGTGCACCAGACGGCGCAGCGCATCCGACAATCAGGTATGCGGTATCCGATCTCAGCGTGACTCAGATTTCCGAAGAAAAACAACAACAATTTTGGGCACGACACGAAGAGCATGATCTCTGAGTGAAACATTGACGTTTACATTCAGTGATTTAGCACAGCATTTTATCCAGAGTGACTTATAATACGTGAGGCTGAGAGAAATCAAAGCATACAGTCAAAACTGGAGGCAGTACAAAAAGCCAAAAATACATGACTACCAACGCAATAACTAGCACACCAATGCTGTGGAGGCGGTCATTGCGATGTGACGTTGCGACGTACAAGCCCTATAGGAATCAAAAAAGACGTCGATTTTAATGTCGTTTCGGTAGTGCATAACAGTTACATCCTAGAGCTACCAAAATAGTGCATCTCCACAAAGCGTTAATTCAGCTACGCCCTGGCTTTGCGCAGGAGTGCTCGTCGACCTGGGCATCGAGGACGTGGCCTCGGCCCACCAGAGGTCGGACAAGTACGTGGTGCGTCTGGACGGAGACGTGCACGCCAAGATGGAGGCCTTCATGAGGAAGGTCAAGCAGAACCCCTACACGCTGTTCGTCCTCATCCACGACAACTCTCACGTCGACCTCACGAGGTAAGAAGAGTCAGTAATGCCGTATGAGACCAGTTGTTGGTGGTGCGTGTGTGATGGATGCGCGGAGTGATGGCCTTGCGTGATAGGAAGGACAACACACACACACACACAGGAACAGGAACCGTGGGTTGTTGTTTGGTTCCTGTTTTCTGCTTAGGACTGATAACGCTTATAAAGACAATGGATGGCTAACCTGAGTGGCACTCCGAAATAGAGGACGAGAATTACTGGAAGTTAAAGCTGGGCGGCGCCATCGGTTGGCGATAATGGATTGTGGAGACGCGAGCACTTTACCTTAAAACAATCATCTGCATCCATCGTGCAACCCCCCCCCCCCCCCCCCCCCCCCCCCGTTGAGTAAATGGATGTGTGTACACGCAGTACACTGCACAGTTTTATGGCCGCACAAAATAACTCAACCGATCAGCCTGTACCACTACTCATTGATGCACGTTTTATCTTCTTGAATGCAGCTCAGTGATGATGCCCCAATGATAATGTATATGACATTAATTATTGATGCCTCTCTTGCTCTCTCTCTCTCTCTCTCTCTCTCTCTCTCTCTCTCTCTCTCCCTCGCTCTCTCTCTGTCTCTCTCTGTCTCTCTGTCTCTCTCTCTCTCTCTGTGTCTCTCTCTCTGTCTCTGTCTCTCTCTGTCTCTCTCTCTGTCTCTCTCTCTCTCTCTCCCTCCCTTTCTCTCCCTCTATTCCATTCTCTCTCTCCCTCCCTCTATTTCACTCTCTCTGTGCCCCCCCCCCCCCCCCCCCCCCCCCACCTCACTCTCTCTCCCATATTCCCCCTCCCCCACACAGTGCTCTCTCTGGCTCCGTGTGCCACGGGGAGCTGCAGGGTCTGGCCGACCGGGTGGTGAACTGCAAGGAGGTGCTGGAGGCTGTGAACCTGCTGGTGCTGCAGGTCAGCTGCTTCCCCTACACGCTGCAGACGCGCCAGTCCCGCATCAGCGCCCACAACGAGGTGCACTGGCCGTCCCCCCAGAGCTTGGTGAGTGTTGTCTGAATCATGTAACAATGAATGAATTCAATTCATAACACGGGTTATGGGTCGTTGTGCAGCATGTGTGCTGCCTGCCTCCAGTCCTAGATATGCCCCTTTGGAAGGAAAATGCAATTTGTTATTTATTTCTATTGATTATTGTTTGATACTTCTTTTTTTTTTTTATATTAGTTTTTTTAACCATTTTGTACTAAATTAGTAGAATAATGGGAATAATAAATTGTTCACGCACATGTTCATAGATCCTTATTCAGCGCTATTTGTTACATACATTGGTTCTCCGGGTGAAGTTGTTTCTTGAGATGAACATAACAAATGATCATCTCGATAACATGACAAATGAACATAACATACTGTCTATAAAAATAATCAATTCCATGTAGACGTGTGCATGCAGCCGTCGGTGAATCTCGTTATCGGAGAGGACTGGTTATTGTATTTGCAGCGATTTGGGTTTGTGCGTTTGTGAGTTAAACTGTGTGTGTGTGTGTTCCTGCAGGGGGAGCCGTCTCCCGAGCAGCTGGTCTACTTCGGTCTGAAGGACTACAGCAGCTCCCTGCAGTGGGGCGTCGCCAGCCCTATTTTGCGTTGCGACGACGCCTTCGAGAAGATGGTCCACACGCTCCTCCAAAGGTCAGCCGAGAAGAAGAGCTCCCTGGGGCTCATCCCACGGGGACAGAGGGGCACACTCTGGAGGAGACCTCCTCCAGTATTTGTTCTGACCCATACCTGTGTAGATTAGTTTTCTTATAAACCAGATTACAGTTCATTAATGGTTTTCTATAATTTGGGTTTTTTTCCAGACAGATCTGCGTCACGTTATTCAAATTGTGTTCAAAAAATTCCAATTGAGATCCAGTATTGAGCACAATTGTGCAGCAAACCAGACATGCATTAGCCAATCATTGACAAGACAATCGATCAATATGAAACAAAATAGCTTGTTTTCGCACATGGGGTCACACCATTGTTTTTCTTCACAGCAAAAATGAACCAAACCTCCTCTTCCTCTTCCCCCTCCCCCCACACACACACACACCTGCTCTCCTTCCCAGGCATCCCCACCTTCACGGCATGGTGATCCGCAGCTACCTGCTCATCCAGCAGTACACGGAGGCCATGATGGCGCTGACCTCCTCCCCGTCGCTAAGGGACCACATCACCCCCGAGACGCTGGCCATGGTGGAGGACCTGATCAGCGGGCCCTGCGGGGAGGGCTCCTGCGGCCGCGGTCACATGCTCCTGGTGCGGGTGCCCTCGCTGCAGCTGGCCATGCTGGCCCGCGAGCGCCTGGAGAACGTCCGCGACAAGCTGGGCCTCCAGCTCTGCTTCGCCGTGCTGCTGGGAAGCCCCGCCTCCGAGCTCAGCCTGCCGAGGAGCTTCACCAGCCGACTCAGGGTACGCTAAACGCTAAACGCTAACCACCTGTTGTTACATGGCTTTGTTGAAAACCCGTAATTGACCGCATGCTGGTCAATTAAGGCATTCTACGGTCTCTTATTTCTGAACAGCAGACCGCTGCTATGAATAATAGACCGTTGCTATGACACTATTTCCAACCGTAGAATCAAGTGGAGTATTTTTCAAATGGAGTATCATTTTGAAATCATAAAAAAATAATTGTTTTGTGGTTACATTTTGTGTCAAATTATTGATTTCTTTAGTAAGTAGCCGTGTAATAAACAGGATAATGTACGGCGAGCCGGTTATTATTGTGAAATAAACCCCTTCAGGGGGATTCAAGGCCTGCGTCACCCTGTCAGGGTTTGTTTCGCAATAATGACCGGCTCGCTGTACATTATCCCTTACATAGGACAGTGACCTATTGTTTTGTTGTGGTTATTATTGATGGGTTGCTGTCACCTTTGTCATCTCTAAATTATGTATTTTCCTTAGAGGTCTACCTTACCTAAGTAAGTCACTCTACTACATAGATTTGCTAAGAAAACCGTATCCAAAGTACATATTACTCACTCACAGAGTATTAAAGTGAACAGTGTTCATATAACAATAATCGTAGCTATTCCATCGCCACCTATTGGAATAAAAATGAAATGCATTGAAAGTAGAGGGGAAGAGATGGTAACATTGACATTGGTTGTTATCGTTTTTGAAGCAAGTTACTGAAGGACAAAATATTCAATTGACATACAAAATCACCATAACCTACATATAAAACACACTGATGAACGGACTGGTTGTTTCTCCGCAGGCGTGGCGAGGCTGTGATGAAGAGTGGGTGCCACACACATATGAGGACCTAGAGGGGCTCCCATGCATTGTCATCCTCACAGGGAAAGACCCCCTCGGAGAAACATTCCCAAGGTGCACCACTGTGATACTTTACATGAAAAGTGTCATTTTTTGCTTTTAAATCTCATCTTAAAACGTACTTTTACAGAAAGGCTTTTCCTAACAGCTGAGCTGACAGACTACACTTCTGTGGTCATGAGTTGTTGGTTTTGATATATTTCTTTTATTGAGAGTTATTTGAGTGTGTGTCCTTGTACAGTGGTGATGTTAAGGTTTTAAAACGGGGTGCAATGGGCAGAGGAGCAAGAAAGAGAGAGAGAAGCGAAGTTGCCTATAGCTAAATAACAACATGACCACCGATTGGTTATACATATGTATATACACATATATGCATATATGTGTGTTTGTTTGTGTATATGTATGTTTGTATTCCTTAATATTGTGCTTCTTGCTTGAAAAGTGCTCAATAAATACAATTATTATTATTATTACATGACCTCTGAACTTGACATTCAACATTCTTATAAAGTCAATGGGTCACACTTAAAGCAGGAACAAAACGCTATGGCTTCCAACCAAAGCCCTTGAAGGTCTCATCATGATTCATCCATGCCTGACAATGCATGGATGAATTCATGATATAGTTTTTCATGGATTATCTCTGCAAATTCCATACATGTACTGTCAATAACAGCTTACTGTCGATAACAGCTTACTGTAACGGCTGCTCGAGTACAGCCACTCACAGTCTAAAGGCCACACACTTCCCACTCCTCTCTGCATTCCCATCACCAGCTTCTGGTTTGCATGTCCTAAATCTAACATAACAGGCATATTGAGAGTTGAGGGTCTTCTTGGGACCAGATTCACTAGTATCTGAAGTATCTGAAGGTAATTCTTCAGAAGGTTCCTAGGAGGAAATTCCAAGAATGTTCTTAACTGCAATTCATTCATTTATTTTTGGTTTTAGTATTTATCATTATAGGTTACTTTTTTTAAGTAGTCACTTTCAGGCCGTGTGTGGATAAGTGAAAATCAAGTGATAAATAAATTACGTAGTTAGCATAGTGTGTAGTAGCCTAGATCTATGTCTTTTTCTATTTTATAATAATATCATGTACGTTTTTAATCATTGAATATCGACACCTTACAATGAGATGAAAATGTATTGTCAATAGAAGCAATTAAAACTATAAAATGTATATTGTCAATTAGTGCCAATACATTAAATCTCAATGTGACAACTTAAGGCAAGCAAACTGTTATCTTAAAGTTGAGAATAAAATCAAGAAGTTTTTTCACAAGAAATTATCTAAGAAGAAAGATGCAGTCTTAAGATATCTTTGGTGAATAGCAGTCTTTCTTAACTTTCTTCATAAGTCCAATCTTTAAAAAAAAGCAGTTATAAGGATTTTTGTCCTTAAGATACTTTTGTGACTCCGGCCCATAATGCTCACATCCTAACGGTCATCATAACTCAACAGGTCTCTGAAGTACAGCGACCTGCGCCTCATCGACTCCAGCTACCTGACCCGCACCGCTCTGGAGCAGGAGGTGGGCCTGGCCTGCACCTACGTCTCCACCGGCGGGGTCCAGGACCCCAAGAGGGCCCCCCTTGCCCCGTCGCGGGAGAGCGAGGGTGAGAGGGTGGGCAGCTCCAACGAAGGAGAGGAGCTGGAGAGGCCCCAGAGCAACGGCAGTGACACCACCAGAGCCTCTGGTTTGTATACACAAAACTACTCAATGCCAAAAGCTGAAATCCCAGCACTGAGTATTAGAATTTCTGCATCCAATTTGAAAGAATTTATGTGAGCCAATGTAAATTGGTGTGAATGTATGAGTGCAGGTGTGTGTGTACATGTCAAGTTAAAGCAGTGTTTCCCAAAGTGGGAGGTGCAGGGGTACTGCACCGCAGAGATGGGATGGAAGGGAGAATTGAATGTATTGTAGTGAGGGGAAAAGCTCATTAGCGGCATTACTTTATTTTTATGGTGGGGTCTGCCAAAAAGAATCTGGGAACGACTGGGTTAAAGCATGTGTGGTATTCCCTCTTCATTCATCGATCTCTTCTGTTCTGTCTCCCTTCTCCCCTCCAGGCTGTCTGGCAGAGAACCGCGTCACCTCCTCCGACGTGGCCGACTCCTCCCAGAAGCCCTCCACCTCCGCCTGCCTCCCCCCCGACCTCACCTCCTCCTCCGGCCTCCTCTCCAGGGACGAGGCCTCCAACACCCAGCAGGTGAAGCAGGAGTGCGACTCGCTGGGCGCGGGCGTGACACTCCCGCCGTCCGAGCTCTCCTCCAAGCCGCCGCCCTCCCTCTGCTCCACCGCCTCCTCGTCCTCCTCCTCCTCCTCGGCCTCCTCCACCACCTCCTCGTCCTTCACGCCGTCCTCCTCCTCGGCCGCCACGCAGAAGCCCAGCCAGTCCACGCAGTGCAGCCGGGACGCGGCCGCCAAGCCGCCGCCGCGCAAGTCCCCGCGGACGGTCATCCTGTCGCGGGCCGCCTACAACCTGCTGGCCGGGGAGTCGGGGAGCCAGCTGAGCTCGTACGCCCTGCTGCCGCACGCCGACGTGGCGTGGAGCAGCCCGCTGCGGCCGCTGGTCACCCAGCAGCTCCAGGGGCCCGAGCAGAGCGCGTACTACCGCCAGTGGAGCGTCGCCCGGCAACACCACGCCGACTACGAAGGCCCCGCCGAGCCGCACCCGCGACGCCTGCTGCTCAGCGGACCCCCGCAGGTGAGTCGCGGCGCTGATAAACAAATTGAAATGCAAATACGCTTGACGTCAAACCTCGGTTAGTCGAGGTTGCGATGCAAACTTAAAACTTGATTTGACCCTGCAATTTGAGAGCGTGGATTACCTGGTCTTCGGCGCCATCGCATGAATGAGGGAAATTAGACCGCGCACCAAAGTACATGACCTTAGTTCCCAACCCCCTCTGTGTCAGCCAATTCTAATATAAACCATTAGACTATTATGTTATTCTTTCTGGTCCGCCACTTGATCCATTCTGGTGACCTTATTGATTATTAAACATTGGTCGGCATTGAATATAAGCTCTATACCTGTTCCTACTGAGCACACCGAGTAAAAAGTGACTACTTTCACTATTTTGAATATTATGATACGAATGTATCTGCTTTTACGTAACAATGTGGGTTTGCCCTTCTAGGTGGGGAAGACAGGAGCCTACCTGCAGTTTCTGCGTATCCTGTTCCGCATGCTCATCAGACTGCTGGAGGTGGACGTGTACGATGAAGAGGAGCTAGAGGAAGGTCAGACCCCACTTCCCTTTCCTGATGTAAAATCATACGGGGAAAAAAAACAACATTAGGGTTTGGGAGAACGACAGATGGAGGGTCTGTGTGTAGCAGACATTTCCTGACGTCATCCTGTGACATTCAAATCTTCCGGTTCTGGTCTTCTGTAATATGCAGATACGCAGAGCGAGGTCGCGATGCCGGTGAACTCGCAGTGGCCCGACATCGAGGACATCCGCAAGCTGACCTTTGACCTCTTCCCCCGAGACCCCAAGTTCAGGAAGGCCAGTCCCGTTTACTCGGACAAGATGCCAAAGCTCTTTAAAGGTCAGCAGAATCATTCATCTCACACAGTTTGGTCGACTTACATATGAATTAGTTGAAGAAGGTACCAACACACACACAAAAACTCTCTCTTTATCTAAGCTGTTGTTCTTTCACATGCAGATTTGAAACAAGAATCTCAAGAGAGCCAAACGCAAGCCAAAAGAGAGATCTGGTCCATACGCCTCAGTCGGTTCGCCGCCCACAATGCATTTCACCACTGTGAACAGTGTCACCACTACTGTGAAGCCAGCCCTGCCACACAGGTACACGTCAACCCCTCATTGGTCCAGACAAGCAACATGTATTATTCATACACACTTAAATAAACAGGTAGACTGTCAAAATACTATCAGTGTGGGTTCAGGAGTGCTGCACCGTCATTAATAAAGCATGGTGTGTGTGTTTGTGTGTGTGTTTGGCAGCTCTCTGAGTGCACCTTCCATGCCTTCACCTTCTGCTCCTCCATGCTGGGAGAGGAGGTGCAGCTCCACTTCATCATTCCCAAGGCAAAGGAGCAGCACTTCATCTTCAGCCAGCAGGGCAGCCACCTGGAGAGCCTGCGCCTCCCACTCGTCTCCACCAAGGTATACATGCTGTATATATATATATATATATATATATATATATATATATATATATATATATATATATATATATATGTATATGTATTTATATACACATACTCTTTATCATGAGATTTGTTTCTTTTTTTTCTTTATAACTAAGAGGGTTTTTCCACACAGAGAGGAAATCAGGGGTTCTCTCTATACCCCTTGCTGAAGCTGCACTAAACCACCTTTCCATCACTAGTCCCGTTCCTTTGTTCCTTAAGTGCCTGTGTTAGTGCAGAAGGGAGATGGCAGTTGCTTGCATGCAAACCAGGCTTGCAATGCCAGGAAATGCGACAGGACAAAAATGTGAACGCTATGAATTTTTGAGTGGGGGTTTGCATTGTGCGTGTGTGTGTGTGTGTGTGTGTGTGTGTGTGTGCGTGTGTGTGTATGTGTGTGTGTGCAGTGAGGCCATTTTCTGGACAAACAATACGTTGTTTGTCCTCGGGGAGTCAGAGCAGGTGCAAATACAGACATGGCCTGGCTTCAATAGGGCACGACTCTCACTCACTTGCTCTCTTTCTGCCTCTTGTCTCTCTGTCTGTCTCTCTGTCTCTGTCTCTGTCTCTCTCTCTCTCTCTCTCTCTCCCTGTGCTCCATGCAGGACCCCGACCTGTTGAAGAGCCCCATCTTCACCCCGACCACGGGCCGCCAGGAGCACGGCCTGCTCAACATTTTCCATGCCATGGAGGGCGCCGCCCACCTCCACATCCTGGTGGTCAAGCAGTATGAAATGCCCCACTACAGGAAGTACTGGCCCAACCACATCCTGCTCGTGCTGCCCGCCATGTTCAACAGCGCCGGCGTCGGTAAGCAGCTTACCTACGCCAGCATGATTATATTAGCCTTGCTTGATTGTAATTCACCAGGTTTACAGAACACGTTGTGTGTTGCGTCTCATGACTGGGTCACTTATGTTTATTGTTTCAAAATCTATTGATACCGTATGCAGGTAAAAGTTTGCCCAGTAAGTTGTTGATCAGACTGTGAGCAAAGTCTAGTACTTCATTGCAAAAAATCCACGTTTCTAGGTAGTAGGTAAGAGTCGAGTGAAAGACGACCCGTATTAAGAACCAATGGGAGAGGTGCAGGGGAGGGACAAATAGCCTGATTTGCATGCGAGCCAACCAGATTTCTCGCTAATGGTGTGTGATTGAAACTATTTTCTGGCAGCCACTAGGCAACAGGACAGATAGTGGTACGATAAACAGTACTATACAGAAGTAGCAGTAGTTTTTGTTTTAGACAATCATTGAAAAAGCATGTGGCAACAGCGTTGGCACCGTGCAGTGACCCTTCACCTAGGAACGGATTTAGCTGAGAGGTCGCTAGAGTACAGTGTCACTTTTAATTTTGATTTTGTTTGTTAACAAAAGTCAGTGTCTGCACACCTACCAGTTTAGCTACATCCTGTTCTAATCTAAATATAAATGGACTCTAACATGCAGCACATTTTCACATTTCACTTTGCATGTATTTCCCTGTGTTAACAAGAATCTCCATGATGCCCCAAATCATGGAATACATGTGGAAAAGTAACGAAAGCTGACGATGCGGTTTTATTGTTTAAATGTGCTGCCCGGAATTCAGAAACTAAAATGCAGTCGTCATTAAATGGTGTCACTGCATGCTGTGTACCTTTTTTCCACACAGACTTATTCTCTGTCTGAAAACAAGCGTCTTTGTTGAGAAAAATAAAAAATGAAACCCAAAGGTGGTCGATCATATTCAAGCGACCGCGGCCACTTGACCTCTCTCTCTTGCGTTGGGTTTGCCGGACAGGCGCGGCTCGCTTCATGATCAAGGAGCTGTCCTACCACAACCTGGAGCTGGAGAGGAACCGCCTGGAGGAGAAGGGCGTGAAGCGGCAGGACGTGTGGCCCTTCATCGTCATGATGGACGACTCCTGCGTGCTGTGGAACGGACACCACCAGCCCGGCAGCAGGTGGGTTTTGCTCACCTCTGCGTGCTTCTGAAAAGAGCCGACACTTTTATTTGATTTACACCGGGGGGGGGGTTGAACGTTTGGTGATTGTCAGGTCGCATTAGCATCTGATGGCTAGGGCGTTCGAATCCCAGCCGAAAAGGTTCTGGGTTCGATTCCCGTGTGTCCTCAGCCAAACCTGTAGGTATCCTCGGGCAAAAACTCTCACCCCTAGCTGCTCCTTAATAACCTTTATCTGAATACACTCGTAAGTTGCTTCACTTGTAATCGACCAAAAACGTCTGCTAAATGACTAAGGACAGTGTATGTAATGCGAAATTAACCCAGAAAGAGGTTTATTTCGCAATAATGACGATGTACATTATCCCGCTTATAACACGGCTACTTACTAAAGAAGTCAAGAATTTGACAAAAAACAACAACAAATAATTTAAAAAAGATTTTATTGCGTCCGCAAAAACAAATGTGGCCGTTAGATTCTACGGTTGGAAATAGCGTCCATAGCAACGGTCTGTTATTCATAGCAGCGGTCTGCTATTAAGAAAAAACAGACCGTAGAACGCGGTAATAGACCAATCAGAATCCATTATTCAACAAAGCCGTCTCTCTCCCCCACCCTCTCTCCCGTCTCATCCCTCAGCGAGAGCTCAGAAGGCGGCGCCAACTTCTCCAACGTGTCCCTGAAGACGGTGCTGCAGCACATGGAAGCCACGCCCAAGGTCTCCCTCTACGCCATGTGCGGCGCCCGCAAGTGGAGCAGCGGCCTGGGCCACAGGGCCGGCGGGATGCCCTTCTCCCGGTGCCACCTCCACGACTTTGTCATGCTCAACGTGGACCTGACCCAGAACGTGCAGTATGACCTCAACCGGTAAGTCGCTGGGAGGAGTTCAGAGGTGCGGACAGGTGTCAGTTTACCGCGTGACTCGCACGGTCTCGGCGGGGTAATTGAGTTTCTTGTTGTTTTACTACCTAATTTTCTTATCTCTCTGGATGTGCGGTGCAGGTATGGCTATGAGGAGGTGGACTTTAACCTGAGGGCAAACAGCAGTGGTCTGCTGCTTTGCCGCTTCAACTATTTCAGCTACATGAAGAAACACATTACAGTCGGCGGCCACAAGGACTACATTGTCAAACCTAAGCTCATGGTAATTCTACTTCTCAATACACACTTAAGACACACTTTAAGACTTTTAAGTTCTCACAAAACCCATTTATATACCCTTTTGCCATACACACACCACACCACAATGGTTATACATGATGCAGTGCATCCTGGGAATTCCTCTAGTAAACACCATTAGATCATTGTGGAGTGTGCGTGATTGGCCCAAGTTAGTCTGATTAGATACTAGGGCTGGGTGAGGCTACACACCATCGCCCCACACACACTCCGCAGTCATGCATGCAGCATGTTTTAATACTCTTTTTCAACCCTCAAGGAGATGGAGAACTCGGCCCCCATCAACCCGTCCCAGTACGTGTGCGCCCCGGACAGCGAGCAGACCCTGCTGGCCGCCCCGGCCCAGTTCCTCCTGGAGAGGTTCCTGCAGTCCTGCAGCCACAAGCTGTTTCCCAAGGCGGTGCGGAACAGGAACAACCCCGTGCTGTCCATCGACAGCTACCTCAACATCGGCACCGAGGCAAGAACCGGACACATTTGTCACATTTCTGAACTATATGTTCAAGTATATATGGTATTCAGATATGTCGTTCGGTGGACACGTTCTAAGTGTCTAACAACTTTCCTGCTCTTCCAGCTGACTAACGTGCTAATGTACAATCAAAATAGCAAAAACCATAAAAC
Source organism: Merluccius polli (assembly GCA_030340625.1). Lineage (NCBI taxonomy): Eukaryota > Metazoa > Chordata > Actinopteri > Gadiformes > Merlucciidae > Merluccius > Merluccius polli. The sequence goes on along the minus strand of JAOPHQ010001715.1, from coordinate 60,213 downwards.
AACACAATCAAAACACAATGACCAGTTTACGAAAGGACAATAAATCAATAAAAGCAAAGCGAAAGGCAACTCATACTTACATATAGTTAAAAGCCGAGGAATAAAGACAGAAAGTGAAAGTGTATAGAGGCCTGTTTTAAAATCTCGTCTTAAAACGCGTCTTTATTCCTTGGCTTTTGACACAACACTATAAGCAACGCTGTGTTCTCTCCCTCAGGTGTCCGTGTGTTACATCAACTCTCGTCCACACTCCACCAACCAGGACCACCGCGGCCTGGTGTTCAGCGGCCTCCTGCTGTATCTCTGCGACTCCTTCGTCGTCTCCGGGCTCCTCAAGAAGTTTCACTTCCTCAAAGGTGAGTCGCTGGGGTTTCGCGTTTTCTACTACTACTACTGCTGGCACTGTCTTTTGGCCAAAGAAAGGAGAATGTCTCTTAATTGTATTATTTAATCCAACGCAACTTACAGCACATTTGTTTTAGATACGTGTCATTAAGGAGCAGGTCGGGAGTTAGGCATTGGAATTGCTCAAGGATGTTGACAGGTTAGGCTGCAGACTTCGAGGTTCGAACCCAGAAAATTTCGGCGCAACCTTCCTGGCGCAGTGGTCAGAGGGGGGAAGTAGTCCTCAGGGATGTGATGCAAGGGAGGTTACGCAACAGAGCTTGGAGACTTTTTCTCACGTTTGACCCTTGACCCCCTTTACTCCTCCCTTGTCCACAGGCGCCACGCTGTGTGTGATCTGCCAGGACCGGAGCTCCCTGCGGCAGACCATCGTCCGGCTGGAGCTGGAGGACGAGTGGCAGTTCCGCCTGCGGGACGAGTTCCAGACGGCCAACTGTAGCGAGGACCGCCCTCTCTACTTCCTCACCGGCCGCCACGTCTGAGAGCCCCAGAGCCCCGATCTGGTAGAGAAACCCCCCTCACAGAAAGAAACTCGCACAGAGAATAAGAGGATAAACATACAATCAGGCACGAGGATAAAAGGTGCTTGCACACTACACCGAACAAACACCATCATCGGGTGTCCCATAACCGTCGGTTATGGGTGTTTGTCGGGGAAGTGTACAAGCACCTTCAGGACATTGATCCTCGCAAACGGTCCGAACAATCGTGATTCTTATCACATGTGACGGAGGACCAGAGGGGAATTATCGTTCATTCTGGAGAACAAACCAAGATGTACCCAAAGAATAGACTAGAGGAACAAAGAATGGACTGTCCCCCTCTGAGCACATTCATCCGCACTGCCACAGTGCACCGCTAAGAATAAAAGGTGTCAGCCTCCACGGTCTTATCTCACCTCCCTTGTGACTTAACCAGAACTTTGCTGTGAAGAAAAGACAATTAAAACAAACAAAGCTCACAGCCGGAATTTGTTTTTTAATCAAAACTGAAGAGACGATTTGATGTGTTAATGTGACTGTTGTATGAAGACTGTATGGATTGAAGATGTCTACACGGACTGTGACAGTAGTTTTGTCAAATTCTGTACATATTTGCTTATCTCAGGGTCTCAGGAGAGGTACCGTTGAATTTAGGTTACCTTAATGTTGTCATACTAATTGTGGTATCGCATTTCATGTGGACCCCATGTTGGCATTTTTTGGGTTTGGGTTTGATTACCAAAGAACATGCCAAAGTGCACATCCCCCCCCTTCCCTATGCTCCGCAGTTTCTTTTTCCGTGAACGTGAAGCTCATCCACCAAACTGGCGTACCAGTGTTTTTCGATGTCTGCCATTACTTTACAGGCTTTTTCGAGTGAGGTAGTCAAATGTGATAATGTCATTGGAAGTCAAACCCAAGCCACTTTTCTGTGGTTGCAATTCTGATCATTATATAGGGTTTCAAATGGTCCAAAGATTTTACTGATGATCCTGTGACGTTTTTAGGTTTTGTTGTTCTATAAAGGAATGGCTATCGGCAAAATAGCTAAGTAGATTTTCTGAAATGTTCTCCTGTTCTCTTATTTTGAAAAATTCGGTTTGGACAAATCAGATGGAGCAATGGGGAAACGGAAAAAGGGAGAGGGGACAAGTTAAGCCATTCAATCATCTTTTCAATCAATACCATGAATGTCTCTCGACCCAACAATAATCTGGTGAAACTCCATGCCATGCGTTGGTATGCATCATCCCCAGGAGCTTACCAGATGCCATGTGTGATGCTATGTGATGACCGAACCACTGCCAATGGTATTTGCTTCTTGCTGTGCCTGTTACTTCATCTCCTGTTGTCATAGTCTGTGTTTTGTGCCTAACCGTAGTTCTGGTTTCTGCCACCACTTGTAAACCTGTGAAAAAAACGAGAGCTACTCTCTGCACCCAAATCCCCGTCAAAAAAAGTAGAAATACGAACTGAAAAAAAACCCAAAAGATTGTACACTGTCAATCGCAGACGACCAGGTCACATACTGTACTTGAAAGTAGGTTGCGATGTTTTTATATGTTACTGCACAGGGTCGTCCAAAGAATATGCCTTAAGTGATATCGTTACATGGGTGTCACTATGAGCCGAAGTCACTCTTTTCATGGACCAATGAAAATGAAGAAACCATTTCGCTTACCAGGGGAAGAATAGTCGATATCTGAATCAAGCAAGGGAATGAAAAAAATAATAATGGATTTAGGACTACTGTCTGTTGATTAATGCTTTGTTTACATGATAACATTATTAATATATTGTATCAGCCCGATAACAACAGATGGTTACTGATATTTGTTTAGTCGCGTGTATCTTTTGCCGTTATTATATAGGTCACATTGTCTTTCGTATTGTTTTGTTTTGCAAAGGCAAGAAGAGTCTACCTAGATGTGTTCCTTCCCTGTGTTTATATCCCTCACGGTCTGTGTTTTGGATTACTATTTTTTTTATTTTGGAAAATGAAAATCAGGTCCATGAGGGATTCTTATTTATTTGACATGCGTTTTGATGATGACGGTGGTAAAAAATGTGACAATTGATTGCATGCTAAGCTCATTTTGCTTTTCTTTTGTTTAAGTGCTTTTTTTTCCACCAATGGAGTGTCCTCTTGAAAACCATCTATGAAGGCTTTGCACAAGACCCAAGAGAACGACGATTATATCTACTGAATGTTATAGGGGTAGGAAATATGAACTTGCACTATACGAATCGCCAGCAGCAAAAATATTTTCTAAGCGAAAAAGAAATAAAGTTGGCCCCCCCCCCCTCCCTCCCAACCCCCCCCCCCCCCCCCCCCCCCCCCCCACTAACAACAACAACAACTACAACAACAACAAGAAACAATCCAGAGTTAAAGTACGGACACTGTTGTTGAACCCCTTTCATAATGTTTCTGATGGCCCATAGAATGTGTCTTTATTGATGATTAGTTGGAACATATAACTTAATATGCAACTTGCTTCTCACAATCCTCACTGAAGTGTGCTAACATGCTAACGTTGGCACCCGGGTGATCTACCTCATGTTTACCATTGTGGTTGTGGGCTGTTAACTTTGGAGCAATGCTTTTGTTGTTGGACATTTATGAATGTAATAAAAAATGACATTTAAAAGTAATAATTACATAATATATTTGTACGTTTTTATTTTGACGATGGCGGGTTCACCGCGAATATTCAAAAGCTTTACAGTGCACAAATTGATTTGCATGTGCAGCTCAATTTCCAACTGTAACATCATATCTCTCTGTCTCTCTCTGTCTCTCTGTCTGCTCTCCATCTCTGTCGCTCTCTCTCACTCACTAACTCAATCACTCGTTCACTCACGCACTCACTCACTCACTCTCACAACAGAAGCCATAACTGGAGGCAGTTATTTTTCCCTGCGCAGCAGTGAACTTGTAATCACAGGATGTTTGTTGCCATTGGCACATGCCTACATAAAGCCTAAGTCCACTTGGCCCCCTTTATGTTACTTTACCATTTGACTTTTTCCCCCATCAATAGTTGAGACAAGGAGAACCACTTCCTGTTTGGAGGTCTTTTTGCCCGTGCTCCTCCAGGCTGAGGGACTGGTTGGTTATTGCACAGGGCTGTTTCAGCAGCTGCTAGGTAATATCAGAGAACACTTCTCATCAGAGTGGTATAACACCAGGCTATTTGCAGCGCGCTAAAGCCAGGCCGGGGATATAAGCCAGACGAGGCAAGTGCCTTGATCCCTGTCCACAGGGACCACTGTGTGGCAACCATCCAAATCCAAATGTTAGTCCAGAGAAAGCAATACAAAAAAGATAGCAAGATATGATTGTGGCGGTACATGTCATAAACCAAGTTTAAATTGTCAATAGCTCAAGATGTTATCTATTTATATATTTGTTGAACTGATTCTTGCAAATCGACATAATGAAGGAATGCCTGATTAAGACTTGAAGACTATTGTGAAGTTGACACTACAATCGCCTGTTCTACAGGAATAGTTTTAGCAGACGTATGTGGGCGTCAGTGTAATTTACTCTAAGACGTCCAATACATCCACGCCATCAAAAGCAGCTATGAGCAAAGGAAAGAGAGACAAAAGGGATGAATGGATTTAGACTCTATTCAACAATTTATTAAATACAGCAGAATCCACGCATGTTGATAATGTGTGCATATACATTCATACATACATTTTTTTTTTTCCTTCAAATTTCAAATTTTATTGCTGCACATTTTATATAATATATATTTTTCTCTTTTTTGAATGTAACATACAAAATGAATGCTCATACACTGTGAAAAAGCACGTCCTTTTTCTGCTACGGGTTACGAGGCGGTGCTGTTAGCGCCAGTGATCTGGGGCACGGTGACGTAGTTGAGACACATGCTACTCAATGGACACTTGGCAGAGCAGACTACCGAATAACGCGCACACACAAAGAGTTGCTCTGCAACAGGAAGTGGTTATCCCTCATGCAGTGCATTGCTGAAAAGCCAAGCTGCCAGATCTGTGTCTGCGTTCCTCAATGCCAAATTGTACACGGTAGCCAACTCCTATATCATTGTTGGCTGAAAAGACAAAATAATCTGGCAACCGGTTGACATAATTGATACTATGCATCTTGTAAAGCAGCATCCAACCTTTAAAAAATCTTAAAGCCACCCCCATAATGGTGATGACGATGGCCTTTGTGTCGTTCGAATGTCGCGCGCTCTCTGACTTACAGGTAACGCCAGTTGGATCCTTTTCTTTAGAACCAGAAAATCGGGTCCGTCTGGGGATTTCCGACAAATAAATGAGATGACTAACATGGAGCGATTAGAGGCATGGCATTATCAACGAAAATAGTGCAACTTTACATTCGTTGTCATTAATGGATCATTTTTTGTCTATCATACATTGGCAGAACTATTTGGTGCGCATTTAAAAGAAGGTACAATGTGTAAATAAAAGTGCATGCAGCAAAGTTAAATTAAACAGACAACCGTGGTAAGTAACATTTACCTTTAAATTCATAAATACATATTAACAGAAAAGACGAGAAAACAAAGTTTCCACAGAAAGGAATCATGGGTAAAGTAATCCCTGAGGGCTAAACTTCTACTGATACGAGTTGTAAAGGACCCTGGATGGATGTCATGTTGTACAGTACTGTTAACTTCAAAATAAAAGCAATTGCACAAAGTCATTACATAATCATTTAGCTAGCTAGCTTGCACAACTTAACAAGAAGCGGACATATTATGCATCTCAATACGGACAAGAAGGCTATGCTTCATTTTGGAATTTTTAAGTAGGCCTACCATTGACTACCTGGTTGCACGCACTGGTTTGTTACAGTGTGTGTAACCGTAAGTGGGTGCGATTTATACACAATAAGTGTGTGTGACTTGTATAAAGTAAAGTAGTCAACGTTGAGTGTTTTACTAAATAAATATCTTCATAATGTGCCCTTCAAGTAAAACAATGAAAATAATGTTGTTGTTTCTGCCAATGGTAAACATATACGAATATCCGCGGTAAGAAATTAACAAAATGAAACATAATAATGGGAAAATATAGCTGGAATGAAAGATGAATGAATTAATGTATTAGAAAAGAGAATGAAAGGGAAAGCGCAGATGACGGGGAAATGTAGGAATGTAGGAAAGTGGGAATGAAAAGAGGGAGGGAGGGAAGGAAGGAAGGATGGAAGGACGGTAGGAAGTAGGAAAGGAACATTGGAAGGAAAGGAGTTTAAGAAAAAATGCAAAAATGAGACAAACAGGTTCTCTCATCAGGACAGATCCGTAAGCAGCGTGCCTTCCTCTATGACGGCCTTGGCAAACTGCTTGAACACACGGTCCATGTAAGTGCTTTGTCGGGGCCAAAGGCCCTCCAGGAAGCCAATGTGGCCTCCGTGACATGTGATGAGAAGGGCCACGTTGGGGTTCTGCTTCGCCGCTTCCACTGGGATGGCTGACACAAAACAAACACACATCAGACTCCTCTGATTGGCCAAACTAATTCGTTTTTTTGTCGACCATTGCGATTGAACCGCTCCTATGCATATGCATTGCACACTTGAATGTTAGAAGTCAAGAAGTAGAATCAGGATCAGAAATCAGAATCAGAAATCTTGTTGTGTGTGGGCAATAAAAGATTCTAGATTCTGATTTCTGATCCTGATTCTACTACTACTACTACCACTTCTTCGACTGCTACTACGACTTGTTGTAATCCAACAAAATTGCAAAATTCTCCTCTGCATTCTCATATTAAGGACATATCCATGAATAGACCGGGGCTCACCATGAGAGGGTGAAAAGACATCGTCGGCAGCGTTCAGGCACAACATCGGCACCTGCACAGACTTCAGCCTGTGCACTGGACTGGCATCATGGTAGTAGTCATCGTTCGTGGGATAGCCAAACATTATGGAGGTGAACCTCTCGTCAAACTCTCGAATGGTCTTTGCCTGTGGAGACACACAATCAACAGGAATAATTACGGTGTTAAAGTTGTTTTCTGCTCAGAGAGTCGAGTGATAAATTCAAGAAATGCAACCCCTAAAAAAAAAGACTTTGTACCTTCATAACGTGATCTATGTCGTAACACTTCTCAAGCACTGGTCTGTGCCTGTTGCACAGAGGAAACACAAAAAAGAAGGGGCGCGGTTAAGCGAGTGATTAAGTCATTTTTTCATTGCTGTAATTATTTTGTTCCCGTCTTTATTAAAAATGTAAAACGACTATGCTGTGGGGAATTAACTTTACGCAACACAACACAGTGAGCCGGTGGAAAATGGGCCAATATGGAGACATTGTGCCAGTCCTCTAAAAGGTAATCTAAACTCCACCGCCGCAGGGGGGCCGGGTTTTGGCTGGCCGCCCGGGCACTGGCGCTTTAATCTGGGTTAATCCCACACACTGTTGGGTGACCACCCCCCCCCCACCCCCAAAACTACCACCACCACCACTGCTGACCTGTCCACTGAGGCCTGCAGGCAGCTGGTGAGGTAGGAGTTGAAGAGGAAGCGGTCCAGAGGTTTCTCCAGCGAGGCGGTGCACTCAAACACATCCCAGCCGGCCGAGAACACCACCACCCCCTTCAGACAGGTCGCACGGCCCTTGCGGCCCAAGTAGTTGGCCAGCATCATGCTGTGGGGGGGGGGGGGGGGGGGGGGATAATAGAGGAAGATGAAGAGAGGAGGAGAGTGAGAGACGAGAAGAGAGAGAGAGAGAGAGAGAGAGAGAGAGAGAGAGAGAGGGGAGATGAAGAGAAAGACGGAGAGGGAGAGACAGAGCAAGAGACAGAGACAGACAGAACGGGTGTGGGATAGGATAGAGATAAAAAAAATAAGGGATTGGGACATGCTCCATGTTTTTTAAACCAATCCTTCACTCGTCCCCAGGATTAGCTCAGTGAAAACTGTTTATCTGGCACAGCACGCCGGCCCCCGAGTCTCCGGTCGACATGAGCGATGCTAAAGCACGCTCGCATCTCAACCAGTAACAGCAACATCGATGTCACGCTGACTAAACACACACGCACACACACATTGCTGCTGCGCATCACGCCGCTATCATGACAGACCAGTATTGACATATGGTCGTTCAATTACCCGCCCATAGAGACTCCCGCAGCCATGAGGGGAGCCGCCTCGTTGGTCTGCTGGATGTGATCCATGACTGTCTCCAGGTCCTCCGTGTTGGCAGCACAGTATGTCCTGGGAGTCTGGAGAGGGAGCAGAGAGAATTCACTTTTAACCTTTCACTTATTTTTTTTAACTCAGCTTACTATAATACAAGATGTATTATAAAGAAGTGCCGTCTGTTGACCTTTCCTCCCTTCGTTGTTCATCTCTAACCTTTCTTTCTTTCTTTCTTTCTTTCTTTCTTTCTTTCTTCTTTCTTTCTCACTTTCTCAATGTTGTCTTTCTTATTCTGAACCCAATGTACATAGAATTAAGACATATAATTGATCTTTCAGTTGACAAAAAAAGCAACTTGGGGGGGAAATTGACAAAGAAACATACACATTCATTCTTAAAACGCCAAAAAAAAAAACTTTTTTGTTGATTTCATTTGTAATAATGAGAAGAAATGTGTCGACTATCCACTATAAACATGTATGCATACATTTGTTATTCAATTCTCTCAGTAAAACAACAGAACAGAATTGGCTAAAATATAAAAATATACTACCTATCAAATAAAAAAATGAACAGTAAATAATGAAACAAAACAGTGTACAAATGAAACACACCCAAACACTTCAATAGCGTTCTTTTGAGCTACAGTGAGAGATATCCATTGTTATACTACCCTTAAGCGAAGGCGTCATTCATATGCAAACAAATCTGCATCTGAATGCGCGCCACACTGGACTATGAGAACAACATCAACATTGTTGGTTGATGTTAAACCCCGCTCATTATAAACGGCTGACTCGTGACTCTCTACTGACATGGAGGTTTGCCATGAGATAATGTATTGGACATCGCTGAAGAGCTACAGTCTCTGCTAATGCTTAGGGATGCTGGAATAGGTCTCCCATGAGGGGAGCGTCATTTAATGCAAACATCTGAATGTTATATAGATATTTAGAAATAGATAGATCTAATAATAACTGAATGTGTGTCGTTAACGTAAATAAAAAGCTGTGGACTATAAATCAGCACTGAAAAGCCGTAGGCCTACTGTCACTTTTTTTACTTACTTACTGTGACTAGTGGTACCTTTTTTGAGATGAAGTTATAAACTTCTGAGACAGCCATCAACTTTTTGTATTTTCTAAAGTTTCCTAAAAAAAAAAAGGAATCGCAAGTGTATTTTACAGTACAGTAATAAACATTTATGATAATACAGCCAATGCGAGGGGCAGAGTTTAAGGCTGTATAAATGTGTGCTGGTTTAAAATAATGTTGCTATAGAGCAATGCAATAACAGGGGACCCATTTACTGTCCTTTACCAATAAAACCTCACCGGTAGCTTATTTAAATACAAATACGAATGCAACATGCAAAACAAAACATGAAAAGAAATTGTTGATATGCAAAACTGGTATCTAAGGAGAAATACACGAAACGCTTCAACTTGATACAGGGTTTTAGGCTGACAAATCACTGCTTACTTGGAAACCGTTTAACAAAGCATTTCTTTAGTATGCTGTTGGCTCTATTCAGAAAAACCCCTCCATTAAGATTCAAGCAGAAAACACAAGAGAAGTAACATTGCTTTGTTCTTTTTCTTTGAATACAAGTTCATTTCTGCCAGCAGAGATGCTGCCTTAACATGGCGTATCAACACACACAGCATGTGATTTATGGATTCAACCTATTTTTCCAACAGTTAACCGTTAATATGATGAGATGATGATACAGTGATACAACGATACAATGATACACAATGATATTACTGCTATTAATGGGGAGAGGTTGAGAATGGGGACGCTGGCTTGTCAGAACGGTCTTCGAAGCAACACGCATGCATCGCACACCCTGGACAAGTACTGGCCTATTTAAACAATGGAGGGTATTCACACTCACTGGCCACAGAGAAACACACCCACAAGAGCTTATGAATGCCAAATGCATACAAACGATTTGCATTTAAAAAGTAGCACACACTTGCCCCCGGCCCGAGGATTACTTTTTACTCTTGCTACTTTAAATGCTAACGTTACACAACCTTTTTTTTTCATATTTGAGCATAAAAACGGCTTACTGAGAGCAATACGAGTATATATGTGGAGGAAAGTGAGCGGCTATTACGGCCACAGCGAGTAGATTCGGGGAACAGACATGAGATTGATTGTGGGGAAAACCCTGGCTGTGAACAAAAATCATTTGTACACTAGGGTGAGGTCTTCAAGCAACACTGGGATGATGCGATTAGATCTGAGTGATGTGTCGTTTGAAAAGACCCACACGCAGGCGGCCACGGAGGAAGGCAGAAAGGCTGTAAGCTGACCCACTCACACACTATGCAAAATGAACATGCCTCGCTCGTTTCCATGAGCTAAATGCACGTGAGGGTACCATGGGATCAAGCCAAGTGACCTAATGAGGTCATATGGCAGTGGATTAGAATTAAAATACACTATCTGTCCACCTTGTAACATAATCCCTGCTATGGTGACAACACTGTCTGCCTGGGCGGGGAGGGGGGGGGGGGGGGGGGGGGGGGGGGGGCGGTGTCCAATCGGGAGCCTCGGATTGACTACATGTGACACGTGAGCCAGAACCAGCAGTGTGTCTCCCAGTCCTAAGAAAGGACATCTCTAGTTCAAAGCAGAGGGCTAACTGTTACTGGCTTACTAGGTCTCTAATAAGTCTCTAAGTCTCTACCTAGCACATCTGTTACTCTTACTACGAATGGCCATCAAAGCGCCATGAGTGGTCTGATCTACGTTATCGTTATTATACATTTGTAAAACATAAGCACAAACACACATATCAGGAATATAATTGGCTACAAATCACGCTGCATTCTTACCAAAAGCGTTTCACCAGAGACCCCTCTGTTGTTGAATACCACACATCTGAAATTCAAAACAAAACATCGATGCTTTCAATATGTTATGTATAGTACGCGCAGGGTCATGCTTTTTTTGTCGACCAATCCATTGCATATAGTGCAAGTTAAGTCTGGGTCTAGGTTCACTTCGCTCTCCATTTCAGTTTTCTGCAACTCAGTTTCAAGAAACCCATTGAAAAGTGTTTGCACAGTGCACACATTTTCTTAAATGTTCATAACATTATGACACAACAGAACAGGAAATATGATGAGGCAGGAAACAGAGTCACAGCTGTGTGTGAGAGAAACATGTCTCTCAATTTATGTTAATTTCATGTGCATTTAACAATATACAGCACTTGGTGGATGCTTTGATCCAAAGCGTCTTATAATACCGTGAGTGCATATGTTATTTTGCATTTTATGTTGTTTTGCTTTGGCTCAATTTATGTGTCCCAGTTGTAATGTATGGCCCAATTTCTTAGCACGGTTATACCCCCCGCGTTGAAAAACTCCTTAAATAAATCCAACTCAATAATGACTGAAAAGTGTATGCTACCATTGATTTACAGTTGCATGGGCTGGAGTTGTTAAACTGAATGACATTTGTGAGCTTTTTTTGGAAATAGAAAATGAGGATGGGATTGAAGAGGGAAGTTTATATCTTCTGTCACAGCAGCGGGTCTTTTAACATCTTTTAAAATCAGCATTTTAATGCGTTATTTTCCATCAGCTATCGCCGATTGACTACTTAAAATCATAACACGCGAGACCTGCATGTAGTGAAAATGATATGAATTCAAAATGATTTCAAATGAGTTGCATTCATATAGGTTTTATAAAGGGTCTGCTGTTTATAAACCTGGCTGCCCCGGTTTTAAAATCATTTGCGGAAAAAACTATTGTAGCCTATATTTCACTGTAATAAAAAAAACGGTGATTGTTAACGGATCGGCTGATCGCGGTATCGGTAACCGCATCGGTGCATCCCTACTCAACACTGCAGCGCGGACTAGGTAGTCGTTGGACCGGCCTATAAGCCGCAAAAAGCTTCTAGTGGGGATAAGCTGTATAGTTCATTAAGCCACACACACGGGGGCCTGTGTTGGAAGATGCTGATTTTGCAGTGTGTGTGTGTGTGTGTGTGTCCTCTGTAAAAGAATGAGTGCAGAGGTAGAAAACAGAGAGATGGAGTCTTTCATTCCAAAGGAGGAGGAGGAGGAGGACAGAGAGAGAGAGAGAGAGAGAGAGAGAGAGAGAGAAAAACTGCCTCCCTCTGCATCTCTCTGCAACGCTTTTGCTGTCTTTGCTGGTTATTTACAAAAGGCAGCTCCGGACACGTTGTGCTCGGCTCCCTGCTCCCCCCCCCTTGCACCTGCCTGCCTGACGTAACCCCCTATCCCCTGTCACACATTATCACGCAAACCCTCCATGCTTACAAATATTGAAATAGGTGGGGGCTGCTACCAAACCGCTTCATCTCTGCACACGTTAAATGACCTATAATCAAGCTGCGGCACATTACTGACGAAACTGAAACCAGGTGAAGCGAGTGTGTGAGTGTGTGTGAGTGTGTGTGAGTGTGTGTGTGTGTGGGTGTGTCTTATGCAGAAAGGTTCTGGCCGGTGACCAGCTAAGCGGCCGGTGCCATGGGCCACCCACCTATAGCCCAGATCTCGACTCTGCTGGACCATGTGCAGGATGTAGGACTCCCGGCTGGTGCCGGTGAGGCCGGGCAGGAGGATCACGGTGGGTCTGGAGGCCGGGTCGGGGTGGGAGGGGCTGTCGTCGTTGTCGAACCAATCCAGGGAGATCTGGCCCCCGTCCGCCGCCTTAATGAGCTCACTGCAGAGGAGAGAGAGAGAGACACACACACGCGTGACACTCAGGAAAACACAAAATGTGTGTGTGTGTGTGTGTGTGTGTGTGTGTGTGTGTGTGTGTGTGTGTAACCACAGGCTTTTTCAACCATCTTATCTCACACACACCGCATTTCCTTTACTGTCACAAGTACTATACACGCACACGCTCACACATGTACACGCACGCGCGCGCATGCACACACACACACACACACACACGTGCAACACAAACAGGAAACCAGCTGATTTGCAGAACAAAAAACGTGGTGTGATAGATAATTGCAAGATCAATAGGGTTTTCAACTTGTTATCGAGGGAAATGGAAACCTAGGAAGTGAAGTGAGGAAGTAAGATTCGACCCGCCTGCACAAAGCTTTACTGGCAGCTGCTCCGACCCCCAACCCCCCCCCCTCCGCCCTGTGACCAGCCTGTTGCTGTGTTTTTTACAATGAGAATGGCAGGGACATTGCACTGGTGAAATTCGTACAGTTCAGAGAATCAATTGCTTGGCAACACGTCGTCTGGCGAATGATGTCACTCAATCCCACCGCAATGCATCTTAAAGTCTTCTGAAAACACACACACACACACACACACACACAGACACGCATAAAGCCGCGTGGGGGAACAGCCAGCAAGCCACGCTTGTCCGGCCATCGGCTTGAAATTACAGACCCCGCCATGAAATATGCACCTCCGGGCCGCAGAAAAAGACTCAAGCTGAGAGCAACCGACCCAGCCGGGGTGAGGAGGGGGAGGCTCCTTTGAAAGGCCTCATGCTAATCCTCACTGGAGTGATACTCCGGGGAAAAGACAAAGACAAGTGAGTGGAATTTCACCCTCCGGCCGGGGACAAGCTCTCTTCTGCCCTTGGTCAAACTGCCCTCCGTTTGACTCTGTTATATAGGTGGAGTCCTGTTGTCTTCTCTTCCTATGTGGGGGGGTGGAGGTGTGTGTGTGTGTGTGTATATGTGTAACTGCCCTCTGTTTGACTCTGTTATATAGGTGGAGTCCTGTTGTCTTTTCTTCCTATGTGGGGGGGGGGGGGGGGGGTGGAGGTGTGTGTGTGTGTGTATATGTGTGTATATGTGTGTATATGTGTGTGGGGAGGGGGGGGCTGTAATATGAACCTCTGCGTGAATGACATCAGTGCCACCGGTGTGATCAGACATACGGGTGGCCCTGACCTTGACGTATTGTAGCCCCGGTGTATTATGGGAACATGTATCTATTTTATTAGCCAGAGAGGATCCAGTTGTCGGAGGTCGTGAGGCGTAGGAATGACCTTGGAGGAAACAGTGCATATTATGAGCCGCGCCATTCGTAGGAAGACCCTCAGCTGAACAGCTTTAAGCTGACTAAAAATAACAAAATGACAGTTGGTGGAAAAGGCATGCAAGCAGCAGCAGCAGCAATGGCCAGTTGGAGGTTGACTTTTAATATGCCACTGATAACATTGGTATCCAGCCTTTGACTTTCCAATAACAACGACAAAACATAGAGGAATACTTAACAGTAAAAGATAGATCTGTGGGGTCTATACTTTTTAAACTTACATTCATTATAAAGTACAACTTACTTGCTCGTAAGTGTGTCACCAATTTTGGCAATTTGTAATTCATGCATAACTACGGGTTTCTTTCGTCGATAGACAATGATCTCATTTGCATGCTGTTGTGCTCGTATCTATTTTAGGTTCATCAAAATGTCCCTAAACAGGTAGGAAAACCGCATTCCACCTCTACCGCCAACATGTGAACGCCTGTCCAGCCCTTCAAAGATGGACAGCCGCCTACTGCATGTTCGCTCTCAACATAATCTTCAACATTATCCGAATGCAGCTATGGACCAACTAACAGAACTCCTTCACCTCCCTGAGCCGTTGGGTTCGGCAATGAAAAAAGAAGGAGGATTTGTTTTACAAATGGTGAAAACCGAGGGAGAAAAAAAAACAATGAACACAAAAAAAGGGAACAGTCCCCAACACGGGCCAAGTTCCCAAGCCTGCTCCAAACCTCCCACAGTGATCCCTTTAAACTCCTTAAGATAAATCTCCGCTTCGATTACATTTTATTACCCAGTGAACATTTGACGTTTTTCCCCCCCTTATACCCCACATTCATTGGTGGCTCGTAAATCACAATGCCTCGTTTCACTTTCATCTCTCACACGCCGGACACAAACCCACTGGGTTCACAAACGGCGTGAGTGGAATTTGAATGATTTGACGGCCTGCAAGCGAGCCGTGCGGTCGGAGGGAGTCACTTGTTGTCGTGTACTTAGTAGGGTACTTACTTTCTGTAGGTGACCCCGGGTTTGGCTGTGACGAAGGGTCTTAACAGCGTCTGAATTCGACTCTCCCAGCACCAGAAAGTGGGGTAGTAGGTCTCCGACACCACCGGACATTGTTCCCGCAGAAACTGGTAGAATTTCTTACCCCCGGCGACCAGCTGAGGCTTCTGCAAAGTAGAAAGTAAATGTGCTGCGTCATGCTTTTTTGAAAAAAACACACATATTACATCCCAAAATAGTATGGATATGGATATTTTAACAAACAACGCCACAAATAGAGTGAGTGTAACTGTGAGGTGTAGTTTCACTGGATAGGATGATGTGAAACAAAAAGGGATCACTTCACATTTTTTTTAATATGGCTTATGACTTATGAATGAGTGCATTCGATAGTGTGTGTGTGTAAGACTGTGTGTGTGTGTGTGTGTGTGTGTGTGTGTGTGTGTGGGGGGGGGGGGGGGGGGTATATGTAGGTCCAATGTATGTATGCATAAAATGTACAAAACAAACACAATATGTGTCAATCATTACCAACACATTTCTAGTTTTAGCTCACACACCTTATAAGGCTACACTCAGGTCTCGAGGCTATATATTGCTCATATGCAATGAATACTGATAACGCAACAAAAAAAAAATGATGCATTGCTTTAAAAAAAAAAAAAGTGATGATGACGAGAAATTATAGTATAGCCACCAACTGTGCCCATCTCAATGTAACTAACTGGACACATCTGCAGTGCTGCTGCTGCTGTATAGCTGCAGCCTCACAACAGGAGTTGTGAGGCTGCAGGCCATGCCGCGATCATACCGGTGTTTTCAACCACACTTTGTTGTATAAGCCTGTGTGACACATGTCAGCTTCAAGTCGAAATGCACGAACGTATCGTGCGATACATACGTTACTAAATCCACGTCGTCGGCTTTTGCGTGTCATTTCCGCGCGCGCTATCCGTGCTTATAATAACTTCATCATCACAATATTACGATGCGACGCATAGCAACCTTTACCGACATGTGTGATGATGGCCTATAGCGACAGCGACCGAGGCACATCTGGTACATGCATCGGGGTGGTTTCTTTTTCTTCTTTTTTTAAATTCGTCAGCGATTTATAACACGCGTGTAACGCGGCGTCGCACGACATTTAGAGATGGCAATGCTGCTTTGGGTGGAGACACACGGGCTGCATCCTACATCAAGACATGCAGTACTTCGCGACAGGCCCTGCATGTATGTATGTATAATGTATGTATGTGTGTGTGTGTGTGTGTGTGTGTGTGTGTGTGTGTGTGTGTGTGTGTGTGTGTGTGTGTGTGTGTGTGTCTCTCTCTCTCTCTCTCTCTCTCTCTCTCTCTCTCTCTCTCTCTCTCTAACCATGTGCAGATGCAGAAGCAGCAGCATCAGCATCAGCATCTTTAGCAGCAGCAGCAGACTGCTGCATCCCTATATCCCCCCCCCCCCCCACACACACATCTCCATCAGCAAAAAAACGCAAAGGATTCTGCGCATCAACAAAAAAAAAGGCGCAATTATCGCCCATACGGCCGTGTGTCCCGGTGCGACGATCGACCCAGCGGGTCTGAACCCGTTTACAATGACAATCACACACACACACACACACACACACACACACACACACACACACACACACACACACACAATGAAATCCTCCGGCTGTGTGTTACCTTAGCTACGGACACCAGGTAGTAGCATGTGTACGCCGCGCTGAAGCCCAGCACCAGGGACAGTCCCACTCCGGACCCGAACAGGCCAACTTTCACTTGGTTCTCCAGGTACAGCGACAGGTCCCTCGTCAACACGTTGAGATTAATGTCCAGGGAGATCATGGCCAAAAGGAAATGTCCGTATCTGTTTTTTTTTTTTTTGTTTTACTTCCAAGCGGGGCGAAGGCTTTTAGGGGGGCAGGCTTGGTTGGTCTCTCTCTCTCTCTCTCTCTCTCTCTCTCTCTCCGCTTGAAAATGTGCCGGCTGGGTGCTGCTCTCGCTTTAAGTGTGAAGGAGACAGTCAAGGGGACCGCGTCCATATATATAATTATAGATGTATGTATGGATAAGGGCCAGTGGATGGCGCTGTTTCACCAGCTTATGCTCCGGGATCTGGAGACATGGGGCATAAAGGGGGGGAAAGGCGCCACCTAAAGGCGACGCGGCGGTAGTACACGCAGCTGGATCTTGTTTCATAATTGTACGAGGGATGACCGATGCATATTGGGTGTATTATGTGTGCATATGCATGCATCCATGGCGTAGATGCAATGTATGCATACTAGTTGTTGGTGGGTCTAGCATAGACTACAATGTGCAATACTCTTTTTTTCAATGTGCAATACTCTACAATGACTCCTCAGGACTGTGCACCTATACCGCCCTTCTCTTTGCCTTTGTTTATAATAAATTGTATATATTTTAAAATATTTTCTTGCCTATGTTTATATTGTATATTTTTATATTTTATATTTGTTTTCACTGTTGCACTGTTATTGGAGTTGGCTTTTAATGTTATTGTACATGCGTATAGTGACAATAAAAGGCATTCTATTCTACTATAGAAAACAAACCATATATGTGGCTACTGCATGGTTTTAATGAAACTATTTTCAACTTTTGAGTAATGTGTTGCAAAAACGTTGTGATTCACACACACACACACACACACACACACACACACACACACACACACACACACACACACACACACACACACACACACACACACACTATAATCTTGAACTTACTTCAGCCAATGAGTGATAATGCAGGCCAGACCGCATCAGTTCATTGCTGACCTTATCTGTCCATGAACTGGGTTGCATGCCTCCATCTGTACAATGTGCATTGATTCGCTGCCGTGAGTGAGGCCATATTTGTTTAGGTGGCGTGTTTGTATAAAGTAAGTTACCTGAGGTAACTCAATGTAACTCAATGTAAGGCAATGTAAAGGCTTCTCTTTCTAAGGTGATAGAGCAGTCTACGTGTCTCATTGCAGTGTCCAGAAAGGGAACTCATTAAAATCATTGAGGGAATCAACACAAACTTAACAGGCATCGGGCAGAAATCATTTAGGAATTATACAGAAAGAGTAAACAAATGAAAAATGAATGACAAGAGCACATTATATATATTTTTTTTAATACATTTTATTTTGACTCTGCTATGTTGCATTCCCTGCAGAGCCTACTAACAAATCGCCTTTAGATAAAAGTCTTGACTAGTAAATACAATCAAAATGTAAATTGTTTTTTTCAAATTTGGACGCCTAAATGTAATGGGCATGTTTTAGCTTTAAACCACTTGTTATATTGTTATATGAAACTTTCCCATAACATGGTAATAAAATTAGATTACATTAGCCTATTAAAAAATATTCAGAATTACACAATTACTTAATACGTATCTGTCTTTGAAGTAACTGTTTTGGGAATACGCTTCCCATTTCCTTCCATACTCTCACATAATAACACTGACATCTACTCCCTGTATTTCCAATACATTTGTTATAACATGTATGATATATGTAATAACACTTGTATTAGATATGTGATAGCCTATATCATTAAAGTAAATTAATATCCCCAGAAAAAAATCAAACACTGTTAAATCCCCCACCCTTGATAGCAGGCATCCTACTTAACCTTCCTGGAAACAGCAGCATATATCTATATAGGTGCAAATGTCATTTCGCCTAGTCAAAACTCTAATTCAAGATATCTGTAATTACATTTTGACTAGGTGGAATTTCAAGATATCTATAACTTGATAATAGATATCTACAATGCAATTATGACTATCCCTAACTCCAGTTTTAGATATCTACAACTTCATTTTGACTATCCCTAACTCCAGTTAGAGATATCTCAGAATCAAATTGTAGATATCTGAAACTGGAATTACAGATATCTACAATTCAGTTGCAGATATCCGTAATTCACATAGTGGATATCCGCAACTGAATTGTAGATATCTGTAATGAGAAACCCCATAGACATGAATGGCAAAAATGACGTAATTTCTCCTAGGAGGAATGTCTTTGTGGATATCTGAAATGCCAATTGTGGATAGGAGGAATGTAGTTGCGGATATCCGAAATGTTCTTTTTGACTAGGCGAAACTGAATTGCAGATATCTGCAACACATATCCAGTCTAGCCGCCGCGCGTCATATGACGGGCCTGCGCGTCATATGACGCGCTGAACCCCAGCCTGCGCGTCATATGACGCGCCGAGCCCAGAGGCCTGCGCGAGCCGTGTTTCCACGGCCAGCGAAGCAGCGTCTTCGTGCGACGTCGTCTCTCCCCCGCGCGCGCGCGCCCCCGCGACCCCCCCCCCCCCCCACACACACACACACACACTCAGCAGACGCTAAAACCATGATTGACAATAATGGCGGCACGTTTATTTTGAGTTGACTCCAGGGAGGCGTTTCGTTTCACAAAGAAAACAAACTCGGATCGCTGCTCCGCATCTCGCGCCGCCACCACCACCACCACCACCAACGAGGATCATTTCGTGTAACAATAACAACATCAACAACAACAACAAAAACAACAACAAAAAATTGCTAGGTTTTATTTTTTTTTCGCTCACGCCTTTTGGACTTCACCTACCAGCCGGAGGAGGAGGAGGAGAACAAAACAAAACAACACAAAAATACAACAACAGGGGTTATCTCGCTAGCTGCTGTTAGCTGCGCTACTTAGCTTAGCCTGCTAGCTAAGTTGAAGAGGTGGCATTCTTCTCCTCTGTGTCTGTGAGTGTGTGTGTGGAGGAGGAGGAGGAGGAGGAGGAGAGCACAGACTAACCAAGCTCACCCACACGTACATTTATACATATATATACTCCTCGCGTCGTCGTCGTCGTTGTTGTTGGCGGAGCAGCGCCTTTTCTCCTTCACAACCACCGCCAACAACCGCCACCGCGGCGTAGGTGCGTTGGGATTCCCGGCTTGCTAGTGTCTCAACATAGTTGGGGTTTGGGGGGGGGGTGGTGGGGGGTGGAGAAAGGAGGTGCGTGCCTCTTTTGGGTATAGCCAGTAGCTACTTCACGTTAGCACGCTAACGTGCTTTGCCCTGAAGGAGAGGAGAGGGGGAAAAAAAGAAAAGGGAGAAGGAAAAAAAAAGGAAAAACCTCCTTTTCCTGTCGAGACCTGCACCACGCTAGCTGCTCCCAAGCCCTCCGACGACGAAGAAGAAGGAGAAGAAGAAGAGCTGGCAGTGGTCTAGCTGGCTTTATTAACCCAGTCGGCTGTGGCATTTGCGAAATACCGTTTCGCCAATGACCACCGGCAGGAACAACCGGGTGATGATGGAGGGGGTCGGCGCCAGGGTGATCCGCGGACCGGACTGGAAGTGGGGCAAGCAGGACGGCGGCGAGGGACATGTCGGCACCGTACGGAGTTTCGAAAGTCCCGAGGAAGTGGTCGTGGTGTGGGACAACGGGACGGCCGCCAACTACCGCTGCTCCGGCGCCTACGACGTGAGGATATTTGACAGCGCTCCCACAGGTATGTCAGTCCCCATGTCTCTGGTCCTGGGTCTGGTTCTGGTCCTGGTCTTTGTTTGACGTAAACAATGCAATGCCCACTTGTTGGTGAAGCGTACGGCGTCGTCCATGGCGCCGATGCTGATGCTGTTGTTATACACTTGGTGATGGTGGGTGGAGTAGGGTAGGTTTTGTTTTTTAAGTGGGGTGGTTAAAACATAATTAAAACATAATCATATATATATATACGTGCCGTTGGGGGTTACAAGGTCCGTTTCCAGACGTAGTGGGGGGGGGGGGGTTAGGTGGGGATAGGATGCGTGGTTTTTCCCGTCACAACATGGTCGAGCTTGGACATCTTTCACCCCCCGAATGAAGACGATGGCCGATCAGTTAATAGAAATGTAGAAGTGAAGTGTATCATCAATGTGAATTGCCGCCCATCAGTGTGTGTATATTCTATACCAACAAAAATAAGAATGGAGATTTGTTAAGTATAACAACATATATAGTACATGTCTATCTGCATGCTGTTCAACCCAAGATGATCAAGGACAAGCTTGTCTACAGCATAACCGTTGTGCCTTTTTGTTGTTGTTGTTGTTGTGCGAACTCGTAGGGATCAAGCATGACGGCACCATGTGTGACACCTGCCGCCAGCAGCCCATCATTGGGATCCGCTGGAAGTGTGCTGAGTGCACCAACTATGACCTCTGCACGACTTGTTACCATGGGGACAAGCATCACCTCAGACACCGGTTCTACAGGATTACCACGCCGGGCAGTGAGAGGTTAGTTTGTGCCTCCACGCCACGCCACGCCACCCCGGCCCCTCCACCCACCGGTATCCTCTGGCGTCGTCAAGCCCCTGATATGATCAGAGAACATAGGCTGGAGCATGTTACTCTTTGGCGTGGCCCGTCGGTAACTCCCTGGGAATGGCTGTTTTTGTTGCTTTCTGTGTCTGAAACCCGAGAGGCCTCGTCTGAGCCCTGTCTTCCGTGCAGACACATGTTGCCCGGCAACAGCGTGGACTCGTATTCAGAGCCATTTCCTTATCTCTTGTTGTTGTTTTTTTGTGTGTGTGTAGCTTCAAGCATCTGTTTGAAATAATACCAAAAATTTGTCTAAGCCTGCATGACAAAAACATTATTAAAATCTGGTTTGATTAAGACCGGATTATTTATTTGAATTGTTATTGGATTGGCTACTTTCACAATCCCTTAATTCCTTTGTAATCTAAATGTAAAGTTGAGCCTATTATTGTTTATTAAGCCATTGTGTGTCAAACACTACCTGCAGTTTGCAGTCAAATGTTCAAAGGCTGCACTTCCACAGGTTCATGGACAATATTTTGTGTCTCAGTATTTTTGCGATGGCGTCTTATCCATTCCAGCCAGACGTTATTGTGAGCCTCAGTGGATGGTCTCCTGGCCTGCAACAGCTGGCAGCCTTTTCAACTGAGTATGACTCTGTTTTCCCCCCTGAGACGGTTATATTGCATGGCAGCACACAATGGGTGCTGGAGGTGTCCCCTCTCCACGCTCCTCCAACAGCAGGGTGGGGTGTTGGGTCATGCTACATTAGATTCTTTCACTGGCCACTGAGGAGGAGGGAGTGTTTGAAGGGAGCACACTGTTTGCTTAGGTCCAGCTGCCGTGTCCACCATTAGCAGCCACATCGGTGTCGGATGGTTTGAACTGTGCAAGGGAATTAATCAGCCATTTCTTACATGTGTTTATTATTACCCACTTAGCTAGCACGAGGCTGTGCTGCTTCAACAACATGTATAAGCCTTAACGGTAATTGTGCTTATTAATGGAGATTTCCCCTCTCAACCAAGTCGTATGTGTACATTTGTACACGGTATAGTAGCTGTCTTCTGGCCATGAGAATCTTAGTTCACTGCCATTCATGTTACACTCGGTGAGAGACACCGACTGTGTAACATATGTAGTGTGTGTTTATATCAAGGTTTATATCCATTATCTCCGATAGTGGATATCCACACAGTGTTCACTGCCACAGAGCAGGGTCTGAATGGCTCTTATATTGGAATGCACCCCCCCACCCCCCTTGTTTGCCAATTAACAGATGAACGCTAGTATTGTAAGGCAGCACTTGAAAAATTCAGAGCATGTGATTCGTTAGATTCAAAATAAGGCCATCCAACCAGCACCAGACCCAGCATTAGGGTTCATTAGCAGGGCTTCTTTTTTGTCCATGTTATACATGGACATGAAGATCAAAGTACTGGACTAACCAGACTCTGGGTTTAGTCCAGGATCAATGCATTAAACCTCATGTAATGTCCTGGAGTTAATGTTTACCCAGTGAATTTATTACACCACTATAAGAGATTAAACTTGAGCATTGCTTCTTTGCTCTCTTGTATCATCTCTTGTTGTAGACTAAACCAATTTTAACGATCATTAATAGCAGACCATTTTAACTTGGGCAAAGCCAATGTTATAATATGATAATAAAGTATATTACCAGTTAATTAATGTATTGATACAGGAAACCTTTTAGGCTAAAATCCCATTAAATATAACTTTGAATCAAGCATTAGGGATAGGGGCTGAACCACTTGCTTGCTGATGACAAACATAAGCATAAAATGATGCTGTCATAACCCACATGACAACAACACAGGCGGACAACTGTTTACCTGCCACACCTGGAAAATAAACATTTATCCTGTAATCTTTGTTGCAGTGATTGTCCTTTTTCTACACTGCAGTTGAATGAGAAAGGTGTCCAAAAGGCATTTAGAAAGCATCAATGCACCTGCTTTGACTTTTTGCGCCGTTCATTGAGCCACATCGAGTATCCGTCATTAAAGTTACTTTAGAGATGTGGATTACAAACGATTTTTGCCACATTGAATATCTGTCATCAAAAATACCGGGTACAAACAATTTGTCAGACGCCTCGCTTTTCCGTTGGATCTCTAGGGACGTGTGCAGTGGTATTTGTCGTCTGTCTTATTGGCACACACCCCAGCAGAAATGGCAGGTGTCAACCGCAGAATGCACAGACCGGCCTAATGATAGAGTGCATCTCTTTGAAGCCATTTCCTTCTGTCCATCAACATGTATGCTGTGGGACATCAGTCTTTTCCCCCCCCCATGTTGCTGTATTGGTGTGTGTCGTTGTCTTGTGATCATGACAAGTGAAATGCAATAGCGGAGGGAGGGAGGGAGGGAGCAGTTGGCCATCGGTAAGCAGTCCCTTCTGAAACATCAGTTCATTCTTGTAGCCATATGGTATGCACACAGCACTGTGGTCATCAAATATTATGTAAGGGATAATCCACGATGAGGTGTGGTTATCGAAAAACGATGCACGCTGCTGGGGTTTGCCTCCGTGAAGTGCATTCTTTTTTTCGATAATCGCACACCTCGGAGTGGATTATCCTGCTTATACCATGGCCACTTACGGTACATTAAAATATAAGGGTGTTGATTCATATTTTGGCGGAATTCTGTCTCAAAATTACAACATTTAGCTTGCGCTATTTTTTGTGTTCCTGGAAACAAATGGCAAATGACCGGAGAAATATATGGGTCTGACTAATGCCTAATGTCAGTTAACATCATTTTCTTTAATACAAGAACAAAAGTTTTCCCTTTTCACTTAAAATGTTTAAAAAAAATATACAAAAATGTAATATTTCCATACCAATATCTTTCTCAGGTTGTAGGTCTGGTAACATGCAAATCATGTATTGTTGCAGTATTATATTGTTGTGTTACGTTCCATATTACGTTGCATAAAAGTGCATCCATGTACCCAGTAGGGGTTTGGGGGAAGAGACGGTTGTTCTTTCTTTGAGTTTTAACTGAATCATATGGGGGAAAAAATGCTAACCCTTGGTCTTCTTCTTCAATAAAACTGTCTTTGTTGCGTTATCACAGAGTGCTGTTGGAGTCCCGCCGTAAGTCCAAGAAGATCACAGCCCGGGGCATCTTCACGGGGGGCCGGGTGGTGAGAGGAGTAGACTGGCAGTGGGAGGACCAGGACGGAGGCAACGGGAGGAGAGGAAAGGTATGAGGAGAAAACAGACAGTGAGACACAAAAAACTTGCATACAAACAAACACAAAGTAAAAAAAATGCTATGCAAAATGTCTATGCAGAACAAGTAGGGAAAAACTAACTCCGGGGCAGCCGCCATTAAAATCTATCATAACCATTTTATTGTAAGACCTGTTAAAGATCCTGGATGGGAACCATTAACGGCGATGGGCGATATGGCCTAAAATCCATATCACGATATACATTGCAGCCTCTTGCGATAACGATACATATCACGATATATAAATTATAATAAAACCATTTCAGAACAGGTTACATAGACCCTAAGGAAAGCCAAACTGCTAAATGTATTTAAAAAAGAAAGAAAGCAGTATGTAGACATACATTTATTGTGCAAAACTGTAATCATACAGTAAACTGTAAACATAATGTTGCAGATAAATAAAAAAACTGGTCTTTTTAAGGAACAGACACTGTACTGAAAATACTTCTGTGTAATGACAGATACTTATATAAAAACATTTCTTACACATAAACTTTCTTACCTGAACAGATACTGTGAATTAGGTAAATACATCCAGTATTAGGCATGGCTAGAAAAGTATTCCAAGTGTAGTGCACAGATGCTTCAAATGAAAACATAAAAGTGCAAAATGGAAGCACAATAATTTTTTTAAATAAAGAAAATCCTTCCAGTATACATATATAGTGTTGTGCTGTAGCCTATAGACAAAGTCAGTTATAACCGAGAACGATTTGTGGCCGTGTTTGATCGGGAGGGCGTTTTTATTTTGAAAAGTAACCGGATGCTCTATGGCTTTTACTATTTCACTTCCTGCCCGGTCGATCTGTTCAGCAACGGCTCGCATCAAAAATAGAATGCTACGGAATGATAGCGCTGCGGCGCGGCGCGCCGCTCCTGGGACGCTGCGTGGCAGCGATCAGCAGCGGTGACCGCGGCGCAGCCGTTCTGCGGCGCTTACGTCAGGCACATATACGTAAACTAAAGAAAATGTTTTCTCGTTTTCTTGCACCGGTCTTTTTCACGAGTTCTAGCGGCTCCGTTTCGCCTTCAGCCATGTTTACCAGATGACGCGTTGCAGCCCGTCGTTCTAAATGTCGCGGGTCACGGGAAGATTGCGTGATCAACATGCGTTATCACGATAGAGCATAGAATTAAAATCTCTATCGTGGGCCATTTTTTATCGTTTATATCGTATATCGTTTATATCGCGCATTACTAGCGATATTTTTATCTAGGGCCATGCGTGTCTCCAATAACACAATGTCTGTTGAGGGTGAACTTGTATAACCGTTGACAACAGCGCCATAAAGCCTTTGTAGTTTGACTTCAGTGCAGACCCCAGTGTTTTCAACTTGACAGTCCCTGCAGGCAAATTAAGACTTAATTTTGCTGTTATTTAATAGCATATTTCATTATTCTTTTATGGTGCTGTAAGCAATATGTTCCCCAGCAAGCCGCTATTAGATGCCCTTCATCTTGGATTAACTGTTTATTACAAATGTGACCTCTTATGAGCCATTAATCAATTATTCCCTGATAGAGCCCTACACGTTTCATTTTAAACCCGGTATTCACTTAGGGCATAACTGTTTAATAATTAATGAATTGTGTGGTGGCTGTACTTTCTCATAAAATGATAGGTTAGCTCCTTTGTGGCTAAACAATAGCTCATGTTGAAGTATGGGACAGATTTGAATTGATCTTTAGGGTCCTTAAGGTAGATTTATTTATTTTTTAAATGTATTGGCTTTTGTGGAATAATTGTCACAATAATTGTAAATTTAATTATCAGCCCTGTGGTTTTATTATTTAAAAACTTTTCTTTTACCCATTTATACACAGTCTATTGTGGCTTACTTCACAGTGTTTTCCAGCTAAGTATTTAAGTCACTGTAAAAGTCATGGTATAATTCAAGCTCCAATGTGTTTGTGGGGTTCTGGTGGTGTGTATATGTCATTGTGTTGAGTTTATCATGTGTTTGTCATATATGTGTGTGGTAGCATTCCTATGCCCTTGAGATTCTTATTTCCCCGTTTATATAAGAAAGACAGTGACGGTCACAACGGTCTCATAAAAATGTCTATTGAGTCAAATATTGCTGCGTGAACAAATTTGAGATCCAATCAGAGACTAACAGCTCCCCCAAGAACTCAAATGGAATGAAATCTTCCCGACTGATTCCCACTTCTAATACTCTCCAGACGCTGGGGAATGTACCTTGTCTCAGTGTTGTGATCATAGTGAAGGTACAGGTGACAGGACTGCAGATGGTGCATTGTAGTGCCTATAAATTGTCATATACAACTTTTCCGAGCAACTTCGTCTCCCCTAAAACTTTTTGAAACCGCGTCCAATGATGTCAGTTGATGATGCGATGCTCAGTAACGTGCTACTGGGCCTCTCTATGTGGGAGTGCTAGAAGGGGAAGACCACACAGCCCGTTCAGCTTCGCTCTTCTCTGTCCAAGAGCAGGATGTTTATTGTCCCCTGTAGACGACATCAATGACTTGAAACATGCATTTTCCATTGTCTCTATTACATTCTCCCCCACCCCCACCTTCTCTGCAGGTGACAGAGATCCAGGACTGGAGCGCCGCCAGTCCCCACAGCGCCGCATACGTGCTGTGGGACAACGGGGCTAAGAACCTTTACAGAGTTGGCTTTGAGGGAATGGTGAGCAAACTTCCAGCCGGACGGACACACACACACACACACACACACACACACACACACACACACACACACACACACACACACACACACACACACACACACACACACACACACACACACACACACACACACACACACACACACACACACACACACACACACACACACACACACACACACACACAGTCTTACAATAGATCAGCTGTCGGATGGTCTTTGTGTTTGACCACAGGCTTGAGGCCCTTTCTTTGGCTGCCAGGCCTTTGTGAGAGAGCCACGCAGCCGGCATGTGTGAGGCACCATTGTGCAGGCAGCTGGAAGGGGAGGGGGGGGATCTACATGATAAAGGCAATCTGCTCCCCTTTCTGCTGTTTAGGGGAAAAGAGTGAGGAACATGAAGGTCAGCTTGAGACAAGTGAGCTGGGGATGTTGCGGACTGGGGGGGGGGGGGGATTGGCCGATGTTGGACGGGCTAAGGACTCTAGTTACACACGTGCCTCAAAAGTGCCCCCTCCCTATTGGCTGAGGCCACTTTTGCTTATCACAGAACGGGCCAATTGTCCCTCTCAACTTGTGTAACAGATTTCTCTTTTGTTATTCTAATAGGGGGATGATGATTTAGGGGAGGGCAGACAGCATCTGCTCTGGAATTTTCAACGTATTTATGAGACTCCCTGTCTCAGTGTTATGCATGTATTTGTCTGTGTTAACTCTGCCATATCTCTCCAATAAGACAGCAAACGTAGCCTAAAGTCCTAACACAAAAAGCAACGTACCCAAGGCTTTCTTAGATCCACATGCGTCATGGCGGGAACACACAAGAACAGACCTGTTTATTTGTTGATCCTTGCATTGCGAAAGGATGAACGGTCCTATCGTCTACGAGGAATGTGTGCACTGCCTTTTAATCATATCTGCCCTCTAACTCTGCCACAGTGGCTGCACATGTCTGAGTCATCACAAAAAGGTGTGATAATGCATTCTCTCTACAGCACTGTGATGTTTTTACTGTCCTTCGCTCGTCCTCGGGGCACTGCTATTGTACATCTCTGAGAACACTTTTGGTTTTTTATTTAGGCTCCAAAGTGTGTCAATTCCCACTAAGATAATTTGATGATCTTGCTTCTTCTCTAATGGAATTGTCCCAGTGATTTATCGCTCATCGTTTTGTTCTCCTTCTCCAGTCGGACCTGAAATGCGTCCAGGATGCCAAAGGCGGCTCGTTCTACAGAGACCACTGCCCGGTGCTGGGTAAGTAGTAAGCCAGTGATCCGTGCCCACTGCCGTTATTGCACCACTTTTCTCTCACCTGCCGTTGTGGTGCAGTAAATTCCAAGGGCATTAGTGGCGGCAGGCTGCAGTTACACCGTCGGGTCACTAGGTGGCAGCAGAGCACAGTCACCTGACTGCACTCGAGTCGGACTGGCGCAGCATTCCAAGAGTTCCAAGAGGAGAATTTCTCCCTAGTAACACGTTTGGATACTTGGGAAATGGGCTCAGTGTCAGCTTTGACTCTGCAAAACCGTACACTAGACTGACCTCATTTTTAAGTCCACATATTGCAATACAACCACCTCCACTAAACGTAATCAACTTTCGATGTTGAGTCAGTAAAATATAGTGTACACTTTTTTAAAATTAGGACAGTCTGCTGAAACACATTTGGGACAGCCAGGATGTTATTGGATGTTCAGAGCTGTGTCCTACATTTTGTGTGTGTGTGTGTGTGTGTGTGTGTGTGTGTGTGTGTGTGTGTGTGTGTGTGTGTGTGTGTGTGTGTGTGTGTGTGTGTGTGTGTGTGTGTGTGTGTGTGTGTGTGTGTGTGTGCGTGCTCCCAGGCGAGCAGAATGGCAACAGGAACCCGGGGGGTCTTCAGATCGGTGACCTGGTCAACATCGACCTGGACCTGGAGATCGTCCAGTCCCTCCAGCACGGCCACGGGGGCTGGACAGACGGCATGTTCGAGACCCTCACCACCACTGGCACGGTGTGTGGCATCGACGAGGACCACGACATTGTGGTCCAGTACCCCAGCGGGAACAGGTGATTATTTGTCCTTCCTCCGCCATCTTCTTTCTTTCTTTCTTTATTTATTTCGTTCTTTATTTATTTAGTGTTTTCAACCGATTGGGCCCATGGGAATGTACATTGACCCGGCTAGAGGTGAAACAATGCATGCCAAACAGTACACGATTGATCTATCAATCAACAGGGATGGATGCCTTTCAGGTTTGCTTTCACCCCCACTCTTTTCCGTGCACACCTTTGTCCATGACTTAAGTATAAACATAAGAAATGGGTTAGGTATATTAGTACATATTTTAAACCTGCACTATGTAACTTTTCTACTGCAGCTTTTTACTCCATTAAAGAAAACATCTGAACTAGAAAGTTTCTCAAGAATAAACCACTCCCATCCCCGAGTCAATCCATCCAGGGAATGTCCCCACCCCCACTCCTACCTTAGACAACAGTAACTGTCATCTGAAAATGATATAGCTGTAATGATATAACTGTAGCTACAACTCAAGCCACTACAGGTTGCTAATGGGAAAACGTACATACGGTTTAAAGTAAGTTAGCAAGTAGGAAGCTTTACACACGGCTGCTCTGTCTTCAGGTGGACGTTCAACCCGGCGGTGCTGACCAAGGCCAACGTGGTGCGCAGTGGCGAGGTGGCGGCCGGCGCCGAGGGAGGCAGCTGCCAGTTCCTGGTGGGCGACCTTGTCCAGATCTGCTACGACATCGACCGCATCAAGCTGCTGCAGCGCGGACATGGCGAGTGGGCGGAGGCCATGCTGCCGGTAAGAGAGGGACCACCGCCCCCCCACTCCTCTTCATTTAAAGTTCTACCAGCCGTTGGAGCCCTTATCGTCAAAATGTTCCTGTTACCGAATCTGTCACAACCAGAGTCCAAAGACCAATATCATTTGCACAAAAAAAATGGTACTGAGAATATAAAAATGGAAAGGAATATAAAGGAAAAGCTTCAGAGAGCAGGATTCAATCTCCAAGGCCCCCGAATGAAATATGTGGTTCCAAAGGCTGGGGACTTTATCGCACGACAACTCTGAACAGGGATAATGTGCATTTTGATTCATCACACTGAGTTTGACAGAATCAATCTCCCCCACTTATTTCAGTATTAAAGTAAAGGTTTTTTAATTCCTACCTCACTTTGACTCGGTGGCATGAGCGATTGTGCCGCATGAAAAACATTCATCAATTCCCGCAAATTGGTTCTCACTTTCTTGAAAATTGGCTGTCTATGCCGGCACACTCGAGTCACTGGATGTCTTGTCTCCTGTGATGAATATTAGATTGATGATGCAGTATCTCTGGTTTGCAGACTCACAACCAGCGGCCATCTTAACTTTATAGGACAGTAATCATGACTTTACGGCCATTACGCTTTTTGACCACATAGTTTGTCTTGTTTCATCTTAACATTGTGTCTATCTCCCTCTCGTATGAAGTATTGTAAAGTGTTGCCACGCAACTCCTGGGGTTATGTAACAACATCTACTCCAGCATGCCACTTGTCCCTGCCAAAGCCCCCTTCAGCAGCTAATGAGCCTGAAAACCTGGGGACGGTCTGTAGCTTTGATCACTAACCACAGCAAACCAGCCCCCCCAGCCCACCGTTTCTGCCACTGCAGCAGTCCCTGTTATTGATAGCATCCTCCAGGACAGCCCCAGACGCTGCGTGCATCTCTCTCTTTCTCTCACACCCAGTCCGGCTCTGGGTGATATGGTTTTACAATTGGAAACCGTTTCTGGTGTGTCCTTAGAAACCCTGGAGATGATGGCTGTATAGATGAATAATCGCCTTGCTAATAGAATGGGCTTTTCCTCTCCTCTCTCTCTCTCTCTCTCTCTCTCTCTCTCTCTCTCTCTCTCTCTCTCTTTCTCACTTTCTCTCTCGCTCTTGCGCTGTCTTTATCGCTCTCTCTTTATCGCTCTCTCCATCTATCCGTCTTCCTCTGGGTCTTTCCTGTGTGCTCATCCTCTCTTTCTCTATCAATCAAACAACCTCTGAATGAATAATGAGAGCTAAACTTTAAAATATTCCGTGATCATATTTCGCCTGCCGCTTTTATTTCCTTCCCTACTTTTTTTCTTCTCCTGGTAGCACAATTGTATTTCTAAAACCACTTGGATTTCATCCTCTTTTATTTATATCATTTTCTGTCCTTTTCACATTCTCACTCTCTCCCCAGTCTCTTACTTGCTCACTCGCCCAATGACACACACACACACGGCACCAATACATGCATAGCCCAGAGATTAGTTGTTCATCATGTTTGTATGCTAATGACTTGATCGCTGGTCTCGACAGACGCTGGGCAAGGTGGGCCGTGTGCAGCAGATCTACTCTGACAGCGACCTGAAGGTGGAGGTCTGTGGCACCTCATGGACGTACAATCCAGCCGCCGTCACCAAGGTGGCCCCCTCCGGCTCGGCTGTCACCAACGCTTCAGGAGGTGGGTTCACGCGCCACACAGCTTCTCTTTTCCTTTTTCTTCCTGACGTTCTTCTGACCTCTGAAACCCCCGGGGCCTCGGCTCTCGTCGCGCCTGATGCACCGCCGCGCGATGATGTACTCGCCCCGGCATCTGATTTATAGTTCTGACGGTTGTCCGGCCCTCTGTGTGCAGAACGTCTGTCCCAGCTGCTGAAGAAGCTGTTCGAGACGCAGGAGTCGGGCGACATCAACGAGGAGCTGGTGAAGGCGGCGGCCAACGGAGACCTGGCCAAGGTGGAGGACATCCTCATGAGGCCTGACGTGGATGTAAGTGCTCTCGGAAAACTGCCGTTTACGACATAATCGGTTAGAAGCTTTGTCTGATGGGTTCAGGGTGAGTTAGCCGCCGGCCCTTTGGGTGAGCTAATTTAATATCTTTTTCGTTCCAATGTTTACAGTGGATTGTTGTGGCTGGGATGGTTTTGCATTCTATCGCCAAAGGCAAACTGCAAGCTGCATTTTAATTCAGATTCAGTTTTATTAAATTAATAT
The DNA here is from genome assembly GCA_030340625.1 of Merluccius polli. NCBI lineage: Eukaryota > Metazoa > Chordata > Actinopteri > Gadiformes > Merlucciidae > Merluccius > Merluccius polli. The sequence continues at coordinate 27,900 of JAOPHQ010001715.1, read as the reverse complement.
CCTTTATTCTTTATTTTTTTTAATTCCCAGCTCATTGGCCTGAGTATGGTCCTAGAACCACAAACTGTTGTAGTTTGATTCATGCGTGGACTGCGCTTAAATAGCTTACCCCCCTTTCCCGCATATGTATACATTTGCATAAACCTGGTCACAAACAGTATGTCCAACTGAATTGCCTTCACTTTTTTGTTCTCTAGTTAAGAGGAAGGAAGAGTCCTAGGAGAGGCCTATGTGATCCTCCGTTAGTCTGAGAAGCATTAGTTCTGGGCCCAGAGGAGAACCTGAGAGCTATTGTGTTTACTGCAGCACGCGGCAGTTAGAGTCTCAACATAAACCTGAGATCTCCCCATCCAGACACACAGTCTGGCCTGTCTCAGGCTAGACCACACGCCCATACCCTTTCTAAACCAGTACTTAAAACTGGTTATTTCTAAGTACTATCAATAACTACCAATGAATATACCAGGGTCTTCCAACAGTTAATAAATGATAAGCTTTGCACGGTTGAATGGATTTTCTTACACAACCATTTTTTTGGTAAGGTACTCCTAGTACTATACATGATGCACTGGTGCAGTGGCTCAACCAGTGTTTGCTGATATGAATGGCTGAGCAGTTCTTATGCTTGTGTGTGTGTGTGTGTGTCTGTGTGTCTGTGTGTCTGTGTCTGTGTCTGTGCACACGCAAATGTGCATGTGTGTGTAAATGGTATCATTTGTAAAAGACACCTCTTAGAAGGCCTTAGCCCTACAAAGTTTGTGAAAGCTGGTTAGCTCTTGCCCCCCTGAATGCTTTGCAGTACTGTCTTTACTCAGAGACTGTGTGTGTGTGTGTGTGTGTGTGTGTCATTGTGGTGATGGCTGGCCAGGTGCCCTACCGCTTTTCAGTGGAATTATTTGCTTAAAGCTGAGCGCTGTGCTCGGCCAAGGGATCCGCCTGCCAGGACAAGAGACATCTTGAGACTCCCAAAGGAGTCCACATTAATATTTATGCACTGAATTATTGCAGTGCTGCTGTCTGTGATGAAACACACACGCACGCGCGCACACACACACACACACACACACACACACACACACACACACACACACACACACACACACACACACACACACACACACACACACACACACACACACACACACACACAGACTTCAAACACTCCCCTAATGCGGTACGGTTCCAAGTGAACAGATAGTAGTATAGATGGAATCATGCAGCATATCAGAGACAAACACACACACACACACACACGGCACATCTCCTCACTGTTGTTTTCTCATTTTGCAGGTGAACGGGCAGTGTGCTGGACACACGGCCATGCAGGCAGCCAGTCAAAACGGTCATGTGGACGTGCTCAAGCTGCTGCTCAAACACAACGTGGACCTAGAAGCCGAGGTCTGCCTAAGACAGATTTTTTTCTTTAGGCTTAATGTTCATATTTATCGCCTTCACGCCTTGCTAAAAAAACCTCCTGCTGCTACTACTACTACTACTACTACTCACTAGAGCTACATTGAAATAAATCCCGTATGCACACACTGACTCATTTCTGCCCAGAAACCCGAGAGACTGTATTTTAAAGAGCACTGTGTACGACAAAAGATTTCGAGTTGGACGCGGTGCTCTACACACGTACCTCTTGTTAGATACAAACTGCAAGTGTCAGTTTCTGTATTTACCCTCCCTGGGAGCACGGACTTACCCTTGAGCCGAACCAGAACATATTTACAGTTTGTTAGCTAACATTACCGCTGTGATTTACTTGACAGGTCAGGATACGCAGTAACTCTGTGCCTGGTGTATATTATTATGAATTGTTATTAAGTCTGTTCATTAGTGATGCACCGATCGATCGGCCACTGATTGTGACCGGCCCCCGATCAACTTAAAAATAAAGAGGAGCCTCTCGTGTGTTTTTAGGTTTACGCGAAAAAGAGTAGTCCTACAATTGTCATTATTCACACATCCCCATGTTAGTTGAAACTATATCTATAACCTCATAGGACAAGGCTGCTTCCCGCTAATTCCTTCTGCTTTATGTGAAACTAACTGGCTACTCTGCCACTTTAATGGAAGAGCGAGAGTGATTTCCAAAATAATGATTTCTCTAAATGGCATAAACCGTTGCGTAGCCATGAATGAAAAGTGTATGCTACCGTTGATTAACAGATGCGTGGGCTGGAGTTGTCAAACTGAATGACATTTGTGAGCTATTTTGGAAATAAAAAATGAGGATGGGATTGAAGAGGGAAGTTTATATCTTCTGTCGCAGCAGCAGGTCTTTTATAATCAGCCTTTTAATGCATTATTTCCCATCAGCCATCGCCTATTGACTACTTAAAATCATAACACACAAGACCTGCAGCCTTTAAAGTGATAGCCCATGCACAACGTGGTAATAGGTCTACGCCACCTCACAGGAAGCAAAAAGTAAAAATATTTGGCATCACCCATGTCCATTGCACTAAGTTTGTTAATTAAACAGCTAATGTTCTATTTATGTAACGTTTTGTTCCTAGAATGCCAATGAAAATGATATGAAAGGCCTAAGCTAAATAGTTATAAAATAATTTTAAATAATGTATTATATTATTATAATAGTATCTTCATTATATTCCATAATATAGTACTATGTTTTATATTGGGTCTGTGTGGCAGCACTGGATTTATAAACCTGGCTGCCCCAGTTTTAACAGACTTTGTGAAAAAACTGGATAATTCTGTAATTAATGCTAGCCTATATTTAACAAAAAAATCGGTGATCGGTATCGGATCGACTGATCACACATTAAAAAAATCGGTCAACGGTATCAGCCTAAAAAATCGGTGCATCCCTGCTATTCATCATTATGCCCCGGAATATGGAAAACATAGAGTTGAAGTTAGTATTTATGTGTGCACAAATACTTTGGTCTTGAAGAGGTAAAGATACACTTGCACAGGAGGGGAAATCCAGAAAGTGTGAATCCTTTACAGCTCCCCTTTTAAAGTCATGCATCTTTCATATTTTGCACAGGACAAAGATGGAGACCGGGCGGTCCATCACGCAGCCTTTGGGGATGAGGGCTCGGTCATTGAGGTCCTGCAGAGGGGCGGGGCCGACCTGAATGCCAGGAACAAGCGCAGGCAGACGCCGCTGCACATCGCTGTCAACAAGGGCCACCTCCAGGTGGTCAAAACCCTGCTGGATTTCGGCTGTCACCCCAGCCTCCAGGTATAATCTTTTTACCCATTAAAGTTCAGTCTCCGCTCACATGATACCCTTGGAAGTTTTCATTAACCTCAATGACTTGAGTGATGAATGTTCTCCCCCTGTAGGATTCGGAAGGCGATACGCCCCTGCACGACGCCATCAGCAAGAAGAGAGATGACATGCTGTCGGTGTTGCTGGAGGCCAGTGCGGACGTCACCATCACCAACAACAACGGCTTCAATGCCCTGCACCACGCCGCCCTGCGAGGGAATCCCAGGTACCACATAAATAGACCTAACTCGTGTGATCTATCTCTGGCACACCTAAAAATGGCTCTTGGCTAGTCTGTGGAAGCAGCGTTTCTCTAGTTCAGACTGAGAGAAGTCCATCTCGGCTCCCTAACTGCCCAAGCTATAAACGCTCCTCTAAGGCATTCCAGCAATTCCTTATTGCCCACTCATTTAGTTTTAAAGAAAATCACCCACTGCTAGACTGGATAGATTAAGTCATTTCTATCTCTTGCCAGACTCAATCATGCCAACCCCTTCTCTTCTTCATGTGATGGGAACTGCAATACCGGTGTAACCAGTGGAACGGTTGTTGAAGAATCTATGTTACTGTGTGTGAAATTCACATCCACATTGTTTAAATGGGACAGTGGATAACGGTGGTGAAACCAACCAGGCCCAATTAACCCAGTACTGAAACTAAGTAAGTTGATGGTGCACGTAAGGGAATGTGGCTTCACATTTAAGTCACACACACCCACTCACACACACATAGGCGCGTGCACACGCACACATTAAATTAAAATCTATTCATATTAGTGCTGTTATTGCAGCATCCGTTTGAAATTGTTTTAGAAGCTCACATTCAACAGGGTCTGATGTTTCCCTAAAGGCTATAGCATAGCATCTATGCTACAACAGCTGGTATAGATTTAAATTGACATAATGCTCCCTTTGAGACCCTCAAAGCATCTGTCAAATAGTGTTTTTTCCCATGTAGTTAATAGCCCATGAAGTTCATTATTGTATCTTTTACTGTTACGGCGAATGCTGTTTTTGATTTTATTTGGCTCTGCGAACTAGCGGTGGCGAACCTCCAGCGGTAGCCCTGCCTAGCAGCAGCCCTGCGTTGTCCTTGGCCATGGCTATTTCTGGTTCCACCTGGCCGCCGTTCCTCCCAGTGCTGCTGGGTTTATTTTAGTCTTGGTTATAAAAGTATTAAGGATGGCCCAGTGTGTTTAAGGTGACGGACGTCTGTGTTGTGAGTGTCAGGACTGCTCTCTATATTCATGTCAATAGCTTCCTCGTTCCCGCTGTGGCGCATGTACTGTGTTTGCACATGGGACCTCTCTGCATGAGTGATTTGTGTTTCGTCCAAGGGCCAAGGGGACAGATATCGTCATTCTCCAGTTGGTGGCACACGCGCCGGCTCCGCGACAAATGCCGCCGGGGTCTTAAAGGCCGGTCAGAGCCAACACGCTCGCAGCTCGGCAAAGCCCCAGCCCAGAGCGTGGCCTGTCTGCAGCCCCCTATGGCCAAACGGCTCCCTGATAGATAGCCTGTTAGACAATAATCTGGGCTGCAATCAGCCTGCTTCTGACATTCTATTTCCTACCGGGCACCCGGAAATGCATTGGAGTCATTTTTCATAGCACAGTGACATGGCAAATATATATATATATATATATATATATATATATTTCTTTCTTTCTTTCTTTCTTTCTTTCTTTTTTTATATTACATTTTCCCAACTGGTAATAACATCAAAGCCCGATGATAAATCCTTTCGGTTACAGTTTTATATGAAGCCTAATGCTCTTGTACTTGGTTGCTGGTACATCAAGGGCACGGCTGTGTTCTGGTGTAAAGAGGAGGTAGGGGGCTGGTCAGCCGCAGGGGTTCTCTTGCACCCTTTTGTGTGTGACCTCGCCTTCCTCTGGCTGTTATTAACTTAGAGGTGAAAAGTTATGGTTTTGGACTCACTGTTCACGCGTTTCTTGGCTTGTCTGTGCGCACCTGTGTGTGTGTGTGTGTGTGTGTGTGTGTGTGTGTGTTTGTGTGTATTGTGCTCTTTGTGTATGCCCGTGCTCTTGCCTTCACAAGGAACGAATATATATGTGGTCTCATCCAATTGGGTCCATTTACTTTTATTTTACACTCGAGCTCCCCCCCCCCCAATATTGCAGGGAAGGTCGTCTATGCCCAGCCTCAGCCCTGAAACCCTTGGAAATCTCTCCCTGGGTTGAGGTGAAAATGCTTGTGCTGTAGGGTGTTTCAGTAGCAGAGGCAGTTGCGTTGATTGAGCGTTTGCCGCAAGTCCATCTGTGGAGGCCTGTTGCTGAAAAGCCCCCCTGGTGACTGTATGACTGTAACCCTCCAGAACATGGAGGTGAAGCAGAGGCCTCCTGTGGATCTCTGTGTAATAACTGGCCTTATTTAGCCATGAAAATGTGAGCCTCACTATTGCGAAGGATTGGGTATCATTAGGATTTTATTGATACTTCTCTTTATCGGCCCCAGTTTTATTGCTTCGGCGCTTCGTCAATACTCAATGCCGGTCCCATTTGATTCATTTTGCAAGACACAAAGCCTCAACACCGTAGTATTTAATACGCAGACAACATATTCTTTATTTAGTAGCAACAACAGCAGTGTTCCAAATAAGTCACTGTGACGCGACGGTCTGAAAAGAGGATGTAAGAAATGTAACCGTACCTGGCTCATCCTCCCTCTCTCCGCCGGCTGGGTGGTTCTGGGTGCACAGAGACGGCCGATTCAAAGATTGTGCAAAAAGTGACCCAAATTGTTTAATTAAAGTTGTCGCTAAACAATTGGATATTAGCTTTTGATGATGTGCCTATTTGTTAGCATTTGTATGGTCTAGCAATCTTGGTACCTACACAGTAGGGAACTGCGAGTGCAGCAGTCTAAAACTGCATTTCAGTTGATTTATTTTCCAAATAGAGGGTATGGCCTCCCTTGCAGGCGGGGGGCTTTCTATTGCACTTGTGACTACGAGCGTTGGCGTCATCAAATCAACTGAAATGTAACCTAAGCTCTGTTTGGAACAACTCTCAAGATGGCGGGGGCTGTGAGGAGGGTGCCAATATTATGTTTGCAGCGTTTCCATGACTTCCTGGTTGTTGAGGTTGGAACCACTTATTGGTGTGTTTGTAAATGTGAATGAGTAACCGTGAACGTACTATGGGATCACAGTTCAAAACAAGCCCCTTTATTCATAGCTAGTCTGATCTGTGCAATCTTCAGCAGCTTGATATAAAAGAAGATAACGGTCAGCTCCCTGTGACCGTCGTTTTTTCCACGGCTCCACTTGATCTTCTGGAAGTGATGAAAGATTCATCATCAAATACTTGTCTGCATTTGTATGTTTAGCCACCAGCTAAAGGCGTGTGTGTGTGTGTGCGTGTGTGTGTGCGTGTGCGTGTGCGTGTGTGTGTGTGTGTGTGTGTGTGTGTGTGTGTAAAAAAAAAAGAAAAAAAAAAAAAGGAGAGGACCCTGGAGGTGACGGATGAGTCTGCCCATATTCAGACTCAGACACTGAGACAAATCAACTCCACCAGCACGGGCCCGCTAATCTGGGCGCCCGGCTATACATCACCCCCCTTCATTACTCTCGTGCACGCACACGCGGTGAATTACGCTGTGTGTAAATGCAATTCCTCATAAATTAGACCTTGTTATGTTCTACAAACGCTGGCGAAGTGAAAAAAAAAAAGGAGCGTGGCGACGAATGGTTACACGTTCTGCTGAGGCTTCTCCTCGGGCGGCCATCATGTGAATGCTGCCTGCGTGTGTTTACTGCGGCTCCCGCCTCCTGAGAGGAGCCTGGTTCATCTCTGTGTCTCTTCCCTCGGACCACTCCAGGCCAGTAGCTGCTACGACACTGTAAACAGTACGATTAATAGCCCGTGACTCATAAAGGGTCTCCAAACACGCGCTGCAGTGGCTGCCTCTACCTCGCTGTTTTTTTTTCTTTTTTTTACGTGCCGTCCCACCCTCCACATTTTCTACCCTCTTAAACATGAACCACGGCCTTATTTAACATGTTACCGTGCAACGATCGCCCCAGTCACCCATTACCTCACCTGAAGTACAGTAACCTCAGCGCTTGCAGGTCTGTTGCAAATGCCAATGAGTGTTCCCAATGTAATGGTTTGCTCTGCCGGAACAAACAGACAGCACTGTGATGGCAGCCTTCGTAACTGGGTTGGTAATGAGATGGGGAAATGGTATTCTGGGCCTGTGGAGAGACAACTGTTTGAAAATGGGTTAAATGTTTGCGTTCCTCCGGCTCACGGCTGCATTTTTGCTTTCCGCTGTTGATTTTGGTGGAATTAGGAGTTTATCGCCACATCCCTCTACCCTATAACCCCTCCCTACCATCACGTTCAGATTAAGCTTATCGGGATGAGGTCTGCTCAGGCTGCCGCAATTGTGTTTGATTGCCCCTGTCACATTGGACACGTGGGTTGTTGCTGGCATAAACGGTTATTTTTTATAATATAATAATTTGATATTTCGGTCATCTTTTTTTACGCTCACTGTGCCATGGTGTAATTGTATGCATGCCAAGTTAGGCTGGGTTATTAATTTGTATTTCATTTTGTTTGTATTGTCAATGTTCCCACATACACAGAAAATGTGTAAATGCTGGGAACTACGCCGAGCCAGGGCACTGGCTTATTCTAGAGAACTGCAGTATCTGCAGTCTAACCCTCGCTTACTGGTTGCTCTTTTATTTCACTCGTCAGCTAGTCGTCAGTTACTCAGTACCTGTAAAACCCCCTTCCTACACTTTACCTCTCCCCAAGGTCAATTTGACACATGTGTAATTGTCAGCCAAATGAGAGAGAGAGAGAGAGAGAGAGAGAGAGAGAGAGAGAGAGAGAGAGAGAGAGAGAGAGAGAGAGAGAGAGAGAGAGAGAGAGAGAGAGAGAGAGAGAGAGAGAGAGAGAGAGAGAGAGAGAGAGAGAGAGAGATGTTTCGAGTTTGATCTGTCTGCATACACTGCGGCACTAGCTGTGTGTGAGCAAGAAGAAGTGTGCTCCTGTGATTTGTGCATTCAGCTGCTGTCCTCTGGAGCATCTGGCTCTAATCTCCTCCTCCAGGTCCAGTCTCCAGTGCATTAGGGGTGCAAACGTTTACTTGAGTAAACAAGTACTCGTCACGCAAACCATAAACGAGTATAAACATATTGTTATCGGAAGTCGTCCAGAGGATCGTCATTTTTCCGACATCTTATAAATTACATTTTATATTATGTTATGTATTTTGGCAAAGTTTTATAACAGCATTCAATAGTCCAAAATAAAGCCTTCGCTGTTGCATATTGTTGTTGGGAATAAAATAGGTTTGTTCGCTGGCCCGGGTAGGTGGAGTTTCTCTGCGTTCAAAGTTTTACAATAATGACCGCCCTCCATAAATGTCCCGACATCAAAACTGAAAGTGCAATTTATAGCAGTATAGCGTGGTGGGTGGTGTATTAAAAAAAATCACACATCTCAATAGCAGTTCATGTTTGAAAGTTGTTTTTTTTAAAGATGGAAATATATTGTATATTCAATAGATATTGTCTAGCGATGTATACCTGCCAAGAAGACGGGGTTTCCAAGGACAGCAGAACAATCATTTGGTCAATATTTCGACACAATAAGCGAATTACAAAGTACCTTGCCCTTAACAATAGCCTAACTAAAACACAATTAAACCAACGACGTCCCCAATGGGTACAACATTAAAATCGCTATTTAGAAGTGTATCCGCAAGCTCTACAGCAGTAAAAAGCAGGTAAAAAAATACATGGCCAGTGGAGCTCCGGTGTGGGTGTAACGCACATAGACTGTATAAAATACAGGTTAAACTGACTTTCGATATGTGTATAATATATTTTTGGGTATTTCTTGCATCCCTACTTCCAAGCGATGCAATCGGGCAGTAGCATTCCTCTCTATAGAGCCATCTCTCTATAGAGTTTGGTCAATATTTCTACACAATAGCCAAATTACAAAGTACCCTGCCCTAAACAATAGCCTAACTAAAACGCAATCAAACCGGATACGTCTCAGGTTTCAAAATGTTCCCAATGGATATAACCTTAAAATTGTTTAGAAGTGTATCCCAGCTAGCTCTTGGTCTGTATGTAATGCACATAGACTGTATAAAATACAGGTTGACTTTCAATATGTGTACATTGGTGGAAACCTAACACAAAAAAAACACCTACAAAACCAGAACACGAGTACTCGTTGAGATTCGGACTGTGTATTCAATTAGTTTTTTGGTATTTCCTGCATCGCCTATCATGCATATGCCTGAACACACTCGATTGTCTCCTCTTAACACTCCCAATTTAGCTTTAGATCTACTATTTACAGTGTAATTGTACTCCCACACTGTGCTATGTTGGCTATATACCCCTCAAGCTTCCAACATGTCCCTCTCAAATCCCCTATGGTGTAATCGACTCTTATCAGCCAGTGACAGTTGGTTAGGTTTACATGTCTTAAGTTGCACATTCACACGCTGGCATGTGAGCACTGCGTGTCTTGAGTTGGTGCATGCGGTAGGCGTGCCTACACTCCCCCGCTATTTTAGAGACAGTAAAGAAATGCCACGCTCAATCAGAAAAGTGAGCCGTACTGAAAATGTTCTTCAGGGTGGGATTATTTATTTTCATTTTGTCATTTATTAGGACACAGGTATCACATGAGACACGTGAAGAGAATCAATACAACACTCGCATAGGATTCAGATGTTGCCGGGCAGCAGTGTTCTGGTGGTCTTCAAGGTGGTTACAGCCGGGCTAAGAGTAACATTTAGGACCGCACGGCAGCTGGGGAGCTCCTGTAGTCATCAAAGCATAGCTACAGCTGGTTGAAGGGGACCAAATCCATTCAAGAGGTGATTTGGTTCCATTTTACCAGCTTTAGCAAAGCATTGTGGATCACACTTTCCGGGGACAGGCGCGGGATCTCGGTGGTGAAGCGTTCTCAAGCTTCATCCGGGCCTATAGATAGTACTCCTACAAGCAGTCTGCGCAGAAACACGCAATGCAAAGAAAAAGGAGTGACTGCATCTTTAACTGCGCTTTTCAAAACCATAGTCGACAGGCTTCACGTTTACACTCAGACAGTCCCATCTATCTCTTTTTCTGCCCACTTTCAATCTGTCTGACGCATACTTACATATAGCAAGCAGTACACACAGACATGCACACAGCTGCACTCAGTCAACCTTTCCCAACTTACTCTCTATGCCAATCTTCCAGCCAATCTATTTATCCTCGTTGCTTACGCCCCCCCCCCCCAACGCTTTGAAAACCATCCTGCCCTCTGAGTGTTCAGCTGCATTGAGTCTTTTTCTTTTTTTAGGCTTCTTTAATCAATGCTAAAGGTTCATTGGGAGCATTTTGCACACGGCAGTTGAAGCACAGTCAGCTCTTAAATCCACCCCCCCCCCCCCCCCCCCCCCCCCAACCACCCACCACTCTCCTGTCCGTGAGCCCTCAGAGTGACCAACGACAGCTGAAGGATAGAGCGAGCTGCTTGTAGACACGATGGAGGTCAGCACAGGGCCAGCTTGATATGGCACGCCAGGCACAAGTCTATTTGTAACATACACTCAAACACGCACGCACACACACACACGCCCCCCGCAACCACTTCACCACACATTCACATGCGGTCTCTGAGCCGAGTCAGGTGGCCGGGACGCTGGCTTCATTCGCTGGCCATAACGGGGCAAAAAAAGCGAGGAGGCGCGACAGCCGCAGAGCGTTTGATAATGTCAGCATCTGCTGTGGGTGTCACTCAAGACGAGCGGGTCACCGCCGCCACTCCTGGGGCTGGGCAGGGCCGGTCAATACAAGCCATGCGCTTTTAGGCCTGACAAAGCGGCGCCGGTATAGCAGATCCTACCTGAATGAATGGTGCGGAAAGAAGCAAGGCAGACAAAATGAAGACGTGACATGAAAGTGTGCCCGAAATGAGGATTAGCATGCAGAAAAATCTGTTTAGCGGCAGAGGGAGTCTGTTTTTTATATTGTTTGTGGGATGTCTGCTAAAGAGACATACTTATCTTTATAATTAGGAGTATCTTATATATTACAAAATTGTCTTTATAAGTGTTTTTCTTGGGTTTGGTTAATTTAAATTCGTTTAGCAAAAGCTTGGCCTCAAAGGGTTTTGCTGTATGGTAATACTAATATTTGATTCAAGCCCTGTCTGTCGTAAGCCCGCCGTCTTCGACCCTGTTAAAAAGCACAGTGCTCCCTCCATTTTAGTCTTCATGCATCAAATATGACTTAACTGAAGCAAAAAATGGAAAAAGGGACGAGTGCACTGCAAACCCTAATTTCTTTGGTTGTCTGCTTTAATTTGTTTTATCTCTCTCCCTAGATGCCAGTGAAATAGAACTGCAGTTAAGAATCTCCCCTCAGCTTTACATCCTTCAAATAAAATGGAATCGGTTGTGACGCCACACACAGAATATTAATCTAATTCAAATCAAGTGTTTTGTTTTTTAAATAAATTACGGAGCCCATAGGAAAACTGTATATACAAAGGCTTGTGGTCCCTCTCCACTGCACCGGGTGTGGCGCAGATTGTCTATTAGCAAAACCAGCCCGTTCCCTTTGAGATGTCATGTAGTTAAACAGAGATTAATAAGAGTTAGGATCTTAATTAGTCTGCATTGCAGGATTCAACAATGCTAGACTAACGGATATAAATGCAAATTGTAAAAAAATATATATGTTAATCAGCTAATCAAATAAACCACGCTTGCTTTGTTCACACAAAATAGATTACATTCACAGTCAAATTAGTTTTTAGTGTTTGCTCCTATATTTCACAAAGTAAACAGAAGTAATTTTAAAAGCCCCAGAGAACACTATTGCTTCTACCGCATAGGGGTTAAATGAATAGTGAACCCATTTTGAAACTAATTCAGGCCTTGTTCATGATCCAGTGTGGGGCCGGCTAGGGAAGCAAAGGTATTAGAAAAGGTGAAAGTGCTAGATATGAATAGCCACCCCCCCCCACCCCCCCAACTCTCTCGCTCTCTCTGTCCCTAGTTCTGTTGCCATTATTTGCTTGAAGCGGTTGACAATTGGAAATCAGCTGACGGGCCAGAGTCGACCCTGATCCTGCATTGTCACTTCTCGACGGCCTAATCTGACCGCCATGCGGCACAGCAAAGCATTTGGCAAGCGTAGCAAACGTGAACAATGGGAGCAGAAATCGGGGGAGGCAGGGAAGGGAGTATGGGGCAGCCGATGGGGAGGGAGGGAGTGGGGATGAGGGGGTGATGGGGGTGATGGCGTGGGGTGGGGGTATGGGTGCAGTATAGGTAACAGAGCAGCTATATGATACAGCACTAGGCCAGCAGCGGCCTCAACGCCTCCACGAACTGCCTCCTCAGCAACTCTCCACTGTTCTTTAAAATTGCATGTAATAAAGAAAAAAAGGCAGCGTGGATGATGGCAGAGTTGCTGGCCAGCTCACCGCCCATTGATCCACCTAACCAAGCAGTGTGGGCCCAGTGGAAAATATTACAGTATTATTATTAGGCATGGGCAGCTCTGTCACACTGCCCCACTTGCCCAAGTTGGGGCTAAGTTTCAGCTGGCCGCATTTCAAGGGTCATAATGCAGTAAAACCCCACACTAACGAAAGAGAGGGCCGTGTTCTTACGGCAATGTCGTTGGCTGAGGGACGGGCCTTTCAGTTGGTGCAGGTGGGCGAATTAAGTCAGTCAATTAATTCACATGGCTATCAGTAAATCAGAGCTCGCTGAAACACTTGATTGCTGTCTTTTTGCATTTGCACCCCATGCAATTTGCGCAAGTGCTTTTGGCATTGCTCAATTGAGAGAATTTGTTTTATCGGCCAAGTCAGCCAGTTTGAAAAAGCAGTAAGTTCCCTACAGCGATTATTGCTGCAGTGAGACTGCCCAGAGCCAGTATAGCTAATGTATGAGCCCTGCACCACTCACATTTTCTCTCTCTCTTACACTCTCACACACGCATACAGGCACATTAACAGTTTCCATAGTGCATTACATAGTCTAAAGCAGCTCTGCCCAACATAATTTTCCATGCGTGAGGAATTGCGCCTCGCCAAGAATACATACTTCTTTACATTCCATAGCTATCATATGTTCATATGGGCACATAAAGAAGTATGTACACCAAGGAGGCAATCTCAAGACATCACATTTTCTCACCTTTCACCACGTCAAGGAAGTTACGAGCAGAACATTTTTTCCTCACCGTGCTTCCTTCCCAAGTATGGCAGTCTGCACCGTGAGGTGACTTTGAGCATAAATTCAGCTCAAGGCTTTCCTTTTTAGTGGCCATGTAGGGCTGAACCACCGGTCCACCCTCTCCTTTTTTTTCCCCCCACCCCCACGACTGTATCAGAGGTGTTGTGGTCCATACCATAACAGACTGTCCCGGTGACCCCTGCTGTCCTCCAGAGAACTGGGACAAACCATTCAATCAGGAGGGAGGGGGGAGGATTTAGAGCCCGACTGCTTCTCATTTCCACTAGTTGTGGGGTGGTCCTTTTCTTCTTCTTGTTCCAAAAAAAGGACAAAAAGCAAAATAGGGAGATGGCCGAGCGGCAGGGGAGAAGACTTTTCTTTTTCCTCCTTCGTAGTGCATCGCGTCCTTGTGTTTTTTGTTTTTCGCATTCTCTGCTTGTAACCCCTGCCTCGTCCGAGCGCCGGTGGCCGTGTCCTGGGAACACGGGAGCACCCACGAGCCTAATGGCCCCACTGACATGCTACTTGTTCTCACCTCTCCCCTCCCACTCCCTCTCACACTCGTTCTCCCTCCTCTTGCTTTCTCTTTTTCTCTCTTAATCTTTCCCCACCAACAGCTTCTCCCCTCCCTCTTTCCTTCTCTCTATCTCTACCCCCACCCCCCCCACACCCCCTCCCCCCTCAGCACAACGTGTACCTCCCCCCTGGCCTGTCCCTCACTTGTCTCTCTCCCGTGTCAGCGACGTCCCTAGTGGCCCGTGGGCCGGAGCGCCTGCTGATGTTTGAAAAACGAGGGGGGGGATCCAAGTGGAACAGGAAGCTATTGTGAGCAGGATTTGGGCTTTAGGCGCAGGAGGCAGGCCATAGGTCACATGCAGGCGCTAATGCTCGCTCAGCACTTGTGGATTGGCCGTAGCACCACCACTAGCTGCCACCCAATACTCCCACCCCCCAGTCTCTCTCTCAGTCCCTATCTATGTCTCTCTCCGCCTCTCCATACATCACATTGTCTTTTTCCCCCTCCCTAGCGCAGCCATACCTGTCCGCATGTACCGTGTGTGTGTGTGTGTGTGTGTGTATATATATATATATATATATATATATATATATATATATATATATGTATAGACATGGATATATAGACATCTATATCAAAATATATATAGATATAGATGTAGATGTAGATATAATATACCAGCTATTTTATTGAAGCGGGTGGGTAATGGATCGATAACCATTTGCATGTCTGCGCAAAATGTTCAGTGAGTCTCTAATGAATCCTTGCCACTGACCAACACATTCCACAAGTCAGCACTTCCCGCCCCCCCCCACCCCCCCTGTCCCCACTCTGCTGTCGCCCAGGCCTGAACACCGAGGCTGCGGGTGGAAATACAAAATGGACGGGTGGACTATTTTCAGCTTTCGACGGCAAGGGGAGAATTTTAAGTGAAACGCGAGTGGATGATATCGAAAGAGTGAACGGGTGAAAAAAATGTTTCGACGCAAAGCGCCTTGATGGCGTCCCGACTGCCCGCAGAGGGAATCGGCACCAAGATGGCGCGTGGACCAGCCCTGGTCGTAAAGGTGTGACGTCCTGTTTAGGAAATGTCACAGCCACCCGAGAGTGTGAGCGAATAGGAGAGAAAAGTGGAGAGTGGGGGCGGGTGGGATGGGGGGGTGACGCCCTCTCGCGACAGTTGGACCAGAGGTCGCGGTAACGTAAGCACGCCACTAAGCCTGGCGTCTGTCTCATCCGCTGCGGTCTGGATGATTATGTTGCCATGCTGCGTGCCCGGCCTGCCTCCACTAGCTTAAATCAAACTGGACCACAGAGAGGCAGAGAGAGAGAGAGAGAGAGAGACAGATAAAACTAGGTTACCACCCTAAGTGATGTGGGTTCAGCCAGTGACACACATCCCCACAGCAATCCCCCCCCCCCCGCCTGACATCCCTTTCTCCCACCCCCCTCCCCCCGTCACATCTGTGTTAATACACATCACAGCTGTGTGCCGCCAGTCCGCTTCTCCCTGACCCGTCCTGCCGTCCATTGCCCCTGATGCTTCGTCATTCCTCCTATAGACGCATTCCTGTTCAGCCCAGTCCCATCGTCCATCCTCAGACATCCCACCCATCAATAAAGACCTACACTCCCCCCCCCCCCCCCCCAATATCTCTTCACATCTGCCTGACAACATCTGTAGTTTGCAAGATAAAATAAAAAAAAGGGGTGAGAAGTGGTTGTTTCGGTTTTGTTGTTGGAAGTTTCAGTTTGGATTAGCATGCAGAAGTCCCAATCCATATTGTATCCCTTGGTTGGAAGAGCACAAATAAAAAAGTCTTGGGGAGGCGTCTGTCGCAGAGGGCGCATTGTGCCGCTGGGAATGTCTCTCCACACCAGTGTGGGTTTGAGTTAACGAGTCCGTCATTAGATGGCGGTGGGGCTGCAACCATGCAGGCTAATGAGGCAAGGATCTCCAGTGCTGCAGCATGTCCGGCCAGTGCAGGGAACACCAGAGAGAGAGAGCGAGAGATGGAGAGAGAGATAGGGAGAGAGAGAGAGGGGAGAGAAGAAAGGGCAAGTAGTAGGAGGAGAGGAGCTAGAGAGTGAAAAGTGTTAGGCAGCAAGGATTATGAGGGAGAACAGCAAAATTGAAGAACTACAGCATTAGCAAAAGAGGAGGTAAAGAAAGAAAGAGTGAGAGACGAGGAGAGAGCAAAAAGGCTAACATCCATGTGGACCATGGCAACTCCCCAACCTCACTTTCCCTCTCCTTGCACCTGTCTCCTCCCCCGCCCCCTCCCACCATACAGCAAAAAAGAAAAAGCCTCTTCTTCCTCTCTTCTGAAATGAGGAAATGTAAGGAGAGTAAGCCCAGAGGTGTTGGTGCCGGTTAAGTTGTGTCCTGGTGCTGCCGCCTCTGCTGCAGAGCTGTGAATTCCTCTCCCCCTTTCGACTACGCGACTTCCAGTCAAGCTATGCGGTTAACAACTGATCGAGTCCGGAGAGAGCGAGAGAGCCATATAGATATAGCGGGAGAGAGAGAGAGAGAGAGAGAGGGAGAGGGAGAGGGAGAGAGAGAGAAAGAAAGAGAGAGGGGGGGGGGGGCACGGACAGGACAGGAGATGGCAGGGCCCCGTCGGGTGACACTCCCCTCCGAAAGCGAAAAGAGAGCATATATTACCTGTCAGATCAGTTTCTTCTCTGGGCTGCTCCTCCCCTCTCTCTCTTTCTCTCTCTCTTTCTCTTTCTCTCTCCATCTTTCTCTCTCTTTCTCTCTCTCTCTCTCTAGCTCTCTCTCTCATCTCCTTTCCCCTCCTCCTCTTCTCATCCTCTCCTGCTCCTCTTTCCTGTGGTGGAGAGAGAGAGAGCCATAATGACCTAGAGAGTGTTCCAGCTGCTGCAGCCATCGTGTGTGCAGGGTGCACGCCTGACTCGCTGAATCAGCTTCTCCGATTGGGGGGTGGGTGGGGCGGGTGGGGGCTACACGCGCCAGAGTCAGGCAGGGGAGGAGGAGGAGGAAGAGGAAGAGGAGGAGGAGAGGGAGGAGGAGGAGGAGGAGGAGAGAATGTGTGCACAGGCACACATGCATTCCCACACAAACGCAAGCCCATACCTTAAGAAGGGGGGAAGTCAGAGGGAGAGAGGGAGAGGGAAGGAGAGAGAGAGAGAGGGAGAGGGAAGGAGAACAGGAGGGTAGTGGTGGTGGAGGGGGGACGCTGCAGCACTCTCCTCTCCATCATGTGCATTCTGAGGGAGGGAGAGGGAGAAGGAGAGAGAGAGATAGAGAGAGAGAGAGCGCTTGGGAGGATGCCCTGGTCTGTAGAGGAGGCAGAAAGTGCAGAAAGCAACCGTCCTCCCATCCTACCTTTTTCTTATTCCGACGACACAGGCGCCTCCCGCTCCTAAAACACACTTTTTTATTATTCAGTTGGAACTTCACACAATGCGTTAGACATGGAGGTTTGCCGAATGTGTAAGAGGAAGACGCCAACTTGCTGTTCTTGTAGCTGATAGCCTAAGCTTATTTTTAATAGCCATTAATTAAGCAGCAGGCATCAAATCACCATTGGGGGAAAATGATGCACTTAAAATAAAACTGATTTCCAACATTTCTCATATCACCAAATTAACTATGTTACCCTTGAGGCTTTCTGGACAGCACACAGTCACCTTTTTAAAACAGAGAGGGCTGCTGGTACATTTGGATGTGAAGGAGTGCAGACCGCGGTTGCCAGAATAAAAGGGGAACAAGAGGCGAGTGGATTACCGTCCTGCGGTGCGGGAAGCTAAGCTAAATGGTTAGCGCTTTGTGGCCAAGCATTTGAAACACGCGTCAGCCCCTGTTGCCGGGCTGCTCCTGTGTCTTCTCACTACCTCCCTTGACCATATTTAGTCAAGCAGTGCAAAAAATAGTTTCCTCTGCTCTGGTGTGCTCTTCTCCCTCCCCACCACCCTCTATATCTCTCTCTTCCATACCCTCACTCCCTCCCCTTCTCTCCCCCCCCCACCCCCCTCCCCCCCCCCCAGCAGCTGCTGCTTCCACAGGCTCCAGGAGGCTTCTCCTGTGGCCCCCCTACCTATCGGTGCCAGCGGCCTGGCAGGGGAGAGCATGGCCAGCTAGGTCCCGCTGCCGTTTGCCACACTATTTTTAGACGCTCCAAATAAAGTGTTCTCCCATGGTTCCGCTTGTACACTCTGGATGCCACGCCCCCACCCTCCACCCTCTTACTGTTTTACATCCTCCAACACCTTCTCCACTACGACCCTGACGCCACCGCCAGCACCAACGCCCTCCCCGCTCCCCCCCACACTGCAAACCACCTTACTCGATGTCCTCTTGACCCCCCCCCCCCCTCTCCTTCCCCCTCTTTCTCCCCCTCCCTCTTTTTGTGTGTTGGTCTCTCACGGCCACCTCTTCTGAAATAGAGCTGGAACACACTGCTTATGGTAGAGCCTGCAAGCGAGGCTGCTGCTGCGGCTCTATACTTAGAATCGCTCTGCGTATTTAAGAAATGGGAGGAGGTGCGTCGAGTGCAGTGCCTACAGCGTGCGTTGGAACGGAGGACGCTGATTGCTCTGTCCATTTTAATTTTCTCACATTCAGAAAAATGAATACATTCTGGTCTCGTAGCGCGATGAGCGGCGGGCTCACCTCTGAGAGGTGCTGATAAGTTCTGGCCACTTCCTCTTTTTTGAGCTCATTAATTTTCACATGTCTTTTTCAAGCTATCCCGAGGCACAGCCACGGAAGAATCTGTTTAATTAGTCGCTCTCATCACAGGGCACATCTATACTGTATACCATAAATGTCCTCTGTGCCCTCTTTCTCTTTTTTTTCCACGTTCACTTTTTTTTCTCCTCTCTCTCACCTCTTCTATCTCAATGACAGCCCTCCAGTCCCACACCCCTCACCCCTCCCCTGCTCTGACTGCACAATGCCCCAGGATGTGTATGCTAATGTTTTTTTTGCACACCATTTACCGTTATGTGTTCTTGCAAGTAATCCTATAGAAACCAAGCCATGGCAATTGTCTTTTGCCGGTGAAATTAAGAGCATTTGCGATTGCTCCCAAAACACCCCAGATGCTGCGGCTACACAGAGAGTAGTGTATAGTGTTGCCAGACAGGATGGCGTTGCGTCCTGATTGAATTCTCCCCCTTCACTGCGGATCTGGTGATTCATTTGATGTTCCCTCAAACAAGCTCACTAGCATACTTCCTTCTCCACTCACAATTATCTCCTAGGCCTCTTTTATGGGAGAGAATTCTGCATAAATTTAAGTACGCAATTCAATTAATGCATTGTCGCTCGCAATTTATAGCTATTCGATTACATTATCTTTACGGCTATTACAAGAATTGACCATTTGCCAGGTGGAATGGATTCCAGGCTAATGTGTCTGCTCAAAACCTGACCTTACATGGCCAATGAAAGTGCAGAATTGCAAAAGCCTATATGGCAGCTGTGAATGGCCAACTGTTATTGGGGCGGGGCAGGAGGATGGGGGTGGGGGATTCTCCCGGCAGTCTACACTTTTTTGTAGACCCCTTTTAAATTAATCTGGCCATAACTTTCCCACTTTGCCGTAAATCCCTCACAGTGGCACTTGAATGCCAGAGCAATGCACATGTGAGCACACACACACACACACACACTCCCTTTATGGACACTAGTAAAAGCGTACGGCTCATGGCCATGCATCTACTCGTACTACGTTTTGAAAAAGTACGTCGGTAAACTGAGGTCAACTTTTAGCAATACACTGCACTGCTCGGCACCGATCGCAACCCTGCATGGCGGTGTTCATCTGTTTCTCCGGGCATCCTTCTTGCATTTTCCTACCCACCAAACCCACCAGTTTAATCTCAATTACAGCCAGACGTCCCATCTACCCCTAAATCCAGCATGCATCCTTCCTTCATGATGAATAGTATTGGGCTGAATGTTTAGTGGAGCAGTTAATCGATCAATGAGAAAAGGGGCCCACTAATGGATGGTTTGTTTTGTTTCATTGGATAAAGGGGGCGGAGCACCCCGTTCTCTGCCACACAGTCTCGCTCAAGACCCTGCTGTCTTTATTTAAAAGTGGATCTCGGCTCATCGTCGTACTGAGTTCTGTTGGGTGGAACCCCTTTTGACGGCAGAAACAAACTCAGCATTGTAGATGTCTCCACGGTGGGCCTTTCAGGCGATCAACTAGACGGCCAGGCTTTCTGTCAATTCTCTGACGTGAGGAGGTCCATCTAAAAGAGGAAGGCAGAGGGGGAAGGTTTACTATGGGGAATACTAGTGCGCTTAGATGGCAAGAACACCTCGTCCCCTCCCCTCTGTCGTCGTCACGATTGCAGCCCACCCCTGAAACACGAGCCTTGGCCGACTCCTTCAGACTTGGCCTTAATTCCTCCTCTCTGCGTGTCTGTCTAAAAGTCAACATCACAGAAGGATTACAGCCACTCCTAATGAGTCCAGTTATTTTTTTTTTTACATACTAAATCTCTGGCTCCCCCCCCCCTGCTTATACTGCACCCCACCCTCAATCATCGCCTTGCTCTGATACTTTCTTTCCTCTTCAATTCTTTTTTACACTGTGCATCATTGGGCGGGGAGGGGGAGGTTCATGGTGGTGGGGGAGTGGAGGCCACCGAGCGGGAGTTGAAATAAAAGTGATTCATGAATGGGCCGGCGCTACCTGCGTGCTGAATCGGTAGGGAAGCTGATGGCAGGCAGTCAGAGGCTCTGATCCCCAGCTCCCATTGTTAAACTCCAGCTCCACTGCAGGCGGAAGCTTCCCTCCCATGTCTCTGATCTTTTACGGTGCCCCACCAGCACCACACACCGCTGCTTGAGTGACTCATAAACACTCTACAAACATCTCCCTCTTCAGGCCAGTGTGTGTGTGTGTGTGCGTGCGTGTTTGTGTGTGTGTGTGTGTGCACGTGTGTGTGTGTGTGCATGTGTTTGTGTGTGTATGCGTGTGCACACAGAGGCATTGTCTCTACAAATCCGCAAATGATAGTTATGCTTGTGTGCGTACTTGCCTGACAATCCAAGCGCAGGCGCATTCTGACACTGTGTGTTAGCTGCGTACATAGCCTTGACCTACGCTGGGTTGTTCACTTGCCATTGCTGCCTGTTCCACCTGTTAATATAAGGGAGGAGTGAGCGGTCTCGCGTGGCTGCACGTGTCACTTTGAACAGACGACACGAGAGAGACGTTTGTGTCCGCGTCGAGGGCCAAAGGTAAATGTCTCATGCCAAACAATAGGCAATGGGCCATTAGTCTGTGTGTTAATCCGCTGCGTCTGACTGCATCCTTTTTGTTTTCTTCTATGGGGTAGTATAGGCTAATTCTTTATGACGGGATGGCGCAGATGATGAGCTTTGCCAAAGGAGAGCAGGGGAATAAGCGCTCCGTTGTAATTCATTAAAAGATAAATGATCTCCGAGATGTGTCCAAGTCACCTCTGGAATTCAAATGAGACGCCATTATTGAGCTCTGTGAGACAATGTCTTCATTCACTCCCAACTGTTCCGTAATCACAGAATATATTATTCTGTTTATAAAAAAAAACAAAAACAACCTAGACACAGACGTAGTCGAAGCTGAAGAGATTTATCTCCATAGTTAATTTCATTACCCTTTAATGCAATTGGACTTTCCTATCCAGGTGACTAATTGAAGGTGGCAGCCAGGCAGTGGAGCAGGCCAAGGCAGTGTGCCATCGCATTCAGAACCGGCCCACTGAAACACTCCCTGAACACAGCGGCCATGTTAGTGTCCACCTCTCTGTGAGCTGGGACTGGTCCAACAGATCAGCCAGAGGACAAGCTAATACAATCCCCCAATTCTTCCGTGGCCAATCAGAATGCACGCACACCCTCTGGGGGCTGGGCCAACCGTGGCTTTCGGCCAATAGATAAGCTCCGCCGTGCTGTAATGCTCTTTTCCGTCTGAGGCATGGTGAAACACTGAATCCCAGCATCTGTGTACATGCCGGGAGGGAGGGGTGCGATGGGGGAATGAGAGCAGCATAGCAAGAGAAAAGAGGGAAAGCACTGCAGGCATACTGGATGGCAGATAAAGGAGACAATGTAAACAAAATGGATGTAAGGGTTGTCAGGAAGGACTTCATGAAGGACCCGAGCACATAAAAAAAGCCTTTGCTAAAGTGACTATAGAGTACAGATAAAAGAGGGAGTCATTTGGATCCCCTGAATGAGCAGGGATGTTCCGGGCTGTGCCTGCCAAACCTAGAAAGAGCTAGGTTTATTTGTGGCAGCTGCCTTTAAGTGCCTAAGCTATGCAGGTAGTAAATATGACAGAGCAAGGTTATATACTTCCACCACGCAGCTGTCGGGCATCTTTAATATTTTCTCCCCCTCCATTTTGAAAAACAAATATAGTTTATCTCTTGGCTTGATGTATTGGAACAAGTGATGGAATTTATTTGTTCACTTGATGGTACTTAAATGTCAACGGCTTAATGCTGCTCAGTAAGTTTGTGTCCTCACCGTGACGTCAACAGTGCTCTGCTGCTGCAGTGAGCAGGGATGCAAAAACATTCATTTGAATGGATGTGATGGAACGCAATGTTGGGGAATGTTGAATTGGCTCCAAATAACATTGTTTGCCCTCTGTTTGATTACATCGCGTGTGTGTGTGCGTGTGTGTGTGTGTGTGTGTCTGTGTGAGCCTCCATTTTATGTCTTCAGTACATCACAATGTCTTTAGCAAACCTCCAAGGGACAGTGCAGACCCGTGTTCACATCTGAACCAGGCCTAGCTGATGAATAATGCAGGTCAGGTTACCTTGGTAACCCATACAGCCACTGTAAAGTCGATGGCCGCGATGCAAATGTGGCGTGACAGGTCAAAGAGGATAAGCTTTTTCAAGTTTTTGTTTTTGTTTTTTGTGTGCGTGTGTGTGTGTGTGTGCGTGCGTGCATGTGAACAAGTTTAATAAATGGAATAGCCACAGTACAAGTCTCTTGCTGGTGACATTAGACATGGTAGCATCCACGAAGAACAAGTAAAGCCCTTATTGTGCCATCTGTAGCGCCATGAAACGGCGAGGAAGGCATTACGGTACCGCGTGAACCCTCACATTATCCGTGTAATGTAGATTCATGCGAGCCCCATTCCTCCAGCAAATTAGCGGCGAGACAATTTGAGCATGGCTCTGGGGCATATGGCTTGTTGTCTCAGCGCTTACGGGAGACAGTGGCTGATACAAGGCCCTTTGCTCCCCATTATTTCACTCTGCAAACAGTGGATTTTAATTACCAACATGGGCGCTGGGAGTCGCAGCGTCTTCCTCTGCATGTGTGCCCGGCGGTGGCAGACAACCCGATGACCATCAGCTATGATACAGCAACCCTGTTTTTTTTGCTTCCTCTTCTGGCAATTACTTCTTTCATTTTTTAGAGACCTATACGGTGGACCCCTCTTGCGGTATTGTATTAAGGGGCACTTTTAGGCCTCAATTGCTGGCCTGTGTCTATGCGTAGCAGGTAGTCCTCCTTACAAGGTAGTGTGAAGTGGATCAGAGGGAGGCTGAGAGAGATTTACAGTGGTGGATTTATAGTGAGACCCGGTGATGATGAGAACCTTTCAGGCGGTCTGCCCGTCCCGTTGCCATGCAGCCATTGATCTAAAGGGGGCTGGTTTGTATTTATCTCTGCCTGGAAACCTCTGAGCCTTAAAAAAAAAAAAACCTGGGGAAATGCAGCCCGATGTTCCATACAGAGTGGTCTCAGGGAACGCCATGTTGACAGGAAACGCTCTGCTCTTCACAAGAAACCTGACCTGCTGCAGCAGCAATTGCAGCGGAGTCGAGGTAGTGGGAGGAACAAGATGCCAGTTATATCAGGTGTTGTTCCACCTGTTCAGCATTGAGCTCTTGGAGACTTGAGCTGTGCATTTTAACATTTCACACTTTAAACACTTCTGTAGCCAAAGGCCACCACTTATTTCTGTTAATATTTTATCCACAAATTATTTTCTAGGTAGCTAGCATCCAATGTTAACTGCTTGTTCTTCATTTTTATGTAGGTGACTAAATTTTATTGTCTATTTGACTTCAGACTCATTGCAACTAGCCTAAAATCTCCTTTTGGGTATTAAACAATAATTAGGACCCTCTAACTGACGATGCAGGAGGCATATATGGAAGATCATATAGCAGTAATTACATGGTTGTTACACAGTCTGTTAAACTGTGCATAATGATGCAATTAACCAGCTCTAATATAAAGCATTCATGAGGTGTAGATGACCCTTCGTTCTAATATGATGTATGTTCCCTTGTTTTCATTCATTTCGTACTCTCCTAAGCCCCGGTTAATGGATGTGTATTATGACTATTATGGCCGATGCAGCAATGAGAAAGAGGCGTTTTTCCCTCTTCCCAATGGCGTGGAGGGGAATAAGGTGTACAGGAAGACGAGCATGTGGGAAAATAATTGGGTCATCCAGAACCAATGGGACATTAACGTGTGCCATCAGGCCCCTTGCACTGTCTGCGTGCCTCAGTCTTCATAAATCCCTATGAATCAGGATAAGCCATAATGCTTGGGTGATCTAAGGCTAATTAACGCCAAGGTGTTATGCACTCGCTTTGAATGGGTCCTGAGATGTTTGAAAATGCACCTGCCTCTTCCCCAACAACCTCCTGAGCCGTCAGCCATAGCCTCCATCGATACGGTGATAACCCAGAACGTTGTAGAAATGCACAAGTCAGCCCCTTCTCCACCCCGCCCCCCTCCACCTCTCATCCTAATTTATGCAAATATTCCTTAATAAAACGCATGCTCACTCAGGGGCATCAGGTATACAAAGACAGGGTAAGGTCACGCCAAGTGTGGAAATTACTCTCTGCTAGCTTGGTAATGAAATCTTTTTCTTCTTCTTTTTTATATTGAGTCCCAGCAATGCACGCCCTCCCATACTACTTACTGTACATGGCTGGGCTCTTAAACGTTGGTGAACCTGCAGAGGGACCTGCCCTGTCGACCCTACCCTGACAAGTGATTGATTGTTGTCAGGGTTGTTGTCCGCATATCCATGTCAAAGAATTGTCGTGGACTTAAAAATGAATTTGTCTTTATTCACTTTTTATGGGCTATTTCATAAATACTCCATTTGTGTCTATATATAGAATTTTGCTTGGCTATTGTTGTTTTTTTTATAATTTATGTATCTTCAAATTTCATGTACTTGCAAGTCTGTCCTGTCATTCAGATTGGTTAAGCTCACTGTCAAGAGAAAATCCAAAACAACTGAAAAACCCACTGAATCGGCCAACTGTTCTCTGCCGTCCAAAACTCTCAGTTATGATGGAGAGGACTTGGCTACCCAGGGCAGTATGGCAGATGGGTAACCGGTGCGTTGTGCTTGTGAATGATTTGTTGGGAATAGGGGTCACTATTTCAAAGGGCCTGAAGCTATTGATTTTGGTTCCCGATAAGCTGACACCACCATGTATCCTCTGAGGTCGACTTATGTGGAAAAGCTGTTTCAATTTGTGGCTTGCGGCAACTAGCATAAACACAGAGAACCGCCGGTATAATTCTCATCTGTACGCTTGACCCGGACAATCGTTGAGAATAAATGCACAACGCCTACGTTCGTCCTTTTTTCCTCTACAACGCGTAGTTTTCTTTAAGTTGAGCAGAGACAGCTGGCTGCGTTGTTAGGTGAAACGTTTCAGATGGATGATGCGCTTTTTTTATCATCGTCGAAGCTCCTTAATGAAAGCAGAGACGTATGCCGAACTTCCCTGTACACCAGAGGAGCCATATGTTTGTAGGGGGCCATGCTTCTGAGATTGGATGTTGAGTGCCCCTGGTTTGCCCTGTCCTACCAATGTTATTGTCCCCCCCCCCCGCCCCAACACTCACTTCCTGTTACACCCGCTACCACTGACCACCTCACAGATGGCTGTCAGCCAGCCGAGGGCAGCAGAAGGGCCCTGTCATCCGTTATGCAGACAGACACACACACACACACATACGCACACATGCACATATTCACGCCTGCATGCATACACAGACACGCACAGTTCATCATCTCACCTATGTAGACAAACACTTGAACCCACCTCCATACACAAGGACAAGCACAACGGTAGACGTACACGTACGCATGCATATGCATTACATTCTCCATTTCACCTGCACTGATAAATTCCGACACACTCGGTCGGACTCCGCCTAAATCCACCGGCAAGTGAAAATGTACACACACACACACATGCACACTAACACATAGCACACGTGCACATACAGTTACATACATGCCCACATGCGTCACTGAGCACCCGGTCAATGACAAATTGCAGCCTAAGACAACAGACCCGGTATAGCGCTCCTGAGAGACTTGTGAGCTCTCTCGCAGGGTGACCCAGTTCCATCACTCCCCCCCTTTACCTCTCTCTTTCTCTCTCCGCATCCACCTTTTTCCTGTCTTTACGCCATTCTTACTCTCTTGCACCCTTCTTTTTTCCTCCCCTACGCTTTTCTCCTTCGTTGACTCCTGTGTCCTTCCCTTATCCACTGAGACCATAGATTTAGCTTTAAGGTGTAAGTGTAATGAAGAGCCCACTCGCTTGACTCCAACCATTGCTCTCTCTCGCTCTCTCTGTCCTTCTCTCGCTCCCTCTCTCCCTCTAATAACAAATTAATCTCCCCAGTAATCTTAATGTTAACTCCCAATGCAAATCACACATCTCTGCCACGTAAAAGGTCAACAGCCGAAAATTACCATTCTTCATTCACCATCACCACATCTTTTCTCCTCACTATGGACAGCCCTTCCCCTCCATGGCAGAACAAACAACGGGGGAAAAAATAATAATCACAATAACATGGACTTTCTTTTTTTTTTTCGTCGTTCTTCACAGCAAATTGCTTAACTGCAATGCAGCAGTGGCAGCATGGGGCATTAATATTAATGTCTGACCATTTTGCCCAGCGTGGCAGGGAGCCTGTCAATCAGAGCACTGGATGGGGTTGTCCACCCTCAGCAGGAAGCTGGCCAGTGCCGCAATGCCAGCCTCGGTCACCAGAAGGCGCCACTCCTGTTCCTATAGAACACAGTGGCATAGGGAGTATGCATGCATTGGCCGTTTGGGCTACATAAAGGAGATATTTCCCGGCCAATCAGGATCAAGTAAAATGTTGAGGAATGCACCAGCAGCAGTAGCGGCGAGGCAAAGGGAAAGAACAAAGGGTTTACGTCAGAGTTTGGCTCTTGTTCCTTGTGGGAACGGTAGTAGCCAGGCAAAGAGCATCGCAACCAAGTGCATTCCACTTCTCTGCATTGGCATTGGCATTGGTGTGTAGATGAGGAAGTGGAGTCGAAAGTATGTTCAATTCAACCAATATAACAATGTCAAATACATTCAGACAATGATCCAACATGGCAAAGTCATTACTATAATTTGCTCAATCAAGTGTCAACCTGCCTAACGGGAGCACTACGACGCAAATTGTTCCAAAGTCCCCCAAGAAATGATAAATCTCCATTATAGCAGCCATAATGCTTCACACAGAGAAGGAGAGGACACACCGTGAATGAGCGATTAGGCGGAAAGGGTGAGGCCGCTATTGCGTTTAAGTGGTTGGAGATAGCTGCAAGCAATGCAGGTGTGTGCGTAAGCCTCGGTGCAATGAGAGGCAGGGAGAGAGAGAGACACAGAGGGAGGGAGAAGGAATGGGCGAGCGAGGTAGCCCGGTATCAGTGTGCTGCGCTGTTCATCACTGCAGCAGTACGGCAGTTCTGGCTTTCTGTCCGTGCGCAGGCTGCTGACTGACTGCCTCCCTGCCAGTCTGGCTGCCTGTCTCTCTCTCTCTCTCTCTCTCTCTCTCTCTCTCTCTCTCTCTCTCTCTCTCTCTCTCTCTCTCTCCTCTC
>JAOPHQ010001714.1:292500-384055 GCA_030340625.1 Merluccius polli | reverse complement strand
TTTTCCCACACTTGTATTGCATCATATATCGCTGACAATATTAAACACCTAAATCCATATCCACTTTGCCATGGACTCAATACACAGTTTATTTTGGCCTGGCAATTTCTGTTCATTGATCTTTGCATACAGTAAGTATTTATCAAGAATGTGAGGGAGATACATTAATAGTACAATCTTCTTATACTTCCTTACTTCCCTCTCTCTCCCTTTACCTCTCTGCTGTCTCTCTCTCCCTGTCTTTTATCTCTCTCTAACTCTCCTTTTCTCTATCGCTATCTCTGTCTCTCTCTTTCCATTTATCTTTCATTCTCTCTCGCTCTCGCTCTCGCTCTCACTCTCGCTCTCACTCTATTCAATCCTTCTCTCTCCCGTCTCTTTCTGTAACACCTGAATCCAGTAAACAGTAGGGCTGCCCCTGACTAAAGATTTTCTTAGTTGACTCTTAGTCACCATTTCAAGCTGATAGTTGACTAATCGTCGCACTTTTAACGTAATTATTTCGATTTATTTTTTGGGGGCATCAGAAAGTGTTTTGAGTTCCAGGGCGAGAGGGTTATAACAGAAACACTGTTAACCTTGCGCTACTTTACAGATAATACAACACCGTAATAATCAGCCTTTAAAATATATTTTTCACAAGCACACGCACGAAGCTGGCCGCCTATTAACGGCATGGACCAAGCGGTTCTGAAGGTTGTCGGAAAAACAACCAGGAAGGAGACATTTAACACTTTAATCGTATTTAACCGTATAACTGCACACAACTTTATTTAAAAGCAAGCAAATGGAAATGGATGTGCGGCTCCTCCGGTGGAGCGGTTCATGTTAATAGCAGAGTCCGGGAGGGTTCACCTTCACGGGCGTAGTTACTAGGGATGTGTGACTATCGTCTTGCCTTAAAAAATACAAAAGTGTTTTTTAAAGTTAGAAAGATATTAGATATTCAACAGATTTTCACGCTCCCAATTACAGCGATCAGACACGGGGAACTAAAGCTAAATATTAGTACCATGTGTCTAGCGGTGTCTACCTGTCCAGGTGTCTACCTGCCCAGGTGTATTGGTCAATAGTTCTGCAGCGATTACTCATGCCTTGTTATTTTTATGTTTTACTTTTTGCTCGACTAATGTAAACGTATTCGACTAAGCCAACTATTCGACTATTAGGGGGCAGCACCAGTAAACAGTTTATTTTGGCTTGGCAATAATCGCTTATCGATCATTCAGTAAGCATGTATTCAGTAAGCATTTGTCAAGCATGTGAGGGAGATGCATTAATAGCGCAAGCATGTATTATAAATGATTCTAATATTGCAGAACTGATTTTAAAAACAGCTAAATGACATTATTTCTTTGTCTGTTGTTGCAGCGCTAACCCTGAGCACAAACTTGAGGACAACACGTTAGACCTCTCCTTGCCTCTGATCCACGAGGTCGACACGACCATCACCGGGTAAGACACTTTCAAACAGCTTTATTACTAAAGAGACGTCTGTTTACTATTAGAGAAACCCCATCCAGTGTGTGTGTGTTTGTGTGTGTGTGTGTGTGTGTGTGTGAGAGAGAGCCTCTGGTTTTGTCAGTAACATAAAAGACACTGGGATTGGCGTTTCTAAGCTTTTAGGCGTGTGGGGGGGGGGTGATGTAGTTGGACGTTTGGAAGGTCATCACTTTGAAAAGGGTCTTATCTCAAACACTTTATCACACCCAGCGTTGTCAGCTCAGAGAGAGGAGCCCACTCGACCAGGAGGGCACTGGCAACTGATAAAGCTGCCTGTTGTATTTAGAAGCTGTAGGGAAAAAAACAAAAAGGGAAAAGAAAATAGATGGACAGATTGGACTCATATCGTAACTGCCAAGGAAAACTCCCACGAGAAAAACAAAAACCAAAAACCCCCAAAACATCACTCGGACCACCTCAGACACTCTCTTTGCTGTTTGTTATTTTGTTCTCGGCTGCGTACAAACAAACCAGACATCGTTTCATGTGGGTACACCACCCGCCTGGTTCTGTGTGTCCTCCGGCCTAAACACTCGACACTCAACCCGGTTCTGCTGTGGTCCGTGTCCACAGAGTGGTCAGTCCGAGCTCCTTTGTCTACGGCAGCTCGGTCGACGCCTCGCGCTTCGTCCAGCTGGACGAGATGGAGTGTAACTTCCAGCCCCTCAACCTCACCTTCCAGGTACCGGGCCACTCAATCACTCACAATGCAGTACATGAGACCGTGTTTACAGTACATCTGGAGGCTTACCATGTGCATCCAATTGTTAGACATGTGTTAAACATTTCAAAGGTATTTATAGGTCAATTTAGTTCAATATAGCGGTAATACGGCCATATTTAACCAGTTTGAGAACATTTCAGCCACAATGTCTACCAGCCAGAGGTTGTAATAGGGCTAGTAAATGTAGTAATGCATGTTTTAGAAGGCATCTAAAGGAATATGTAGTGTTACGTTGCCATTACATGTCACATTTTTATTGCAATATTTAGCAAACATACCGTAATTGGATTGCAATATTTTGTATGTATGGTGGAGCTCAGTAGTAGCCAACCCTTGTCTTTCTGTCCTTCTCTCGCTCTCTCTCTTGCTCTCCCTCTCCCCCTCATCCAGGCAATCAACAACGGTCCCAGCAGGCTTCCTGGCTCCAGGGTGGACATCAGGATACCCAACCGCCTGTTGGGCAGCGGGGCCGACATGTTCCACATCTTGGACGCACAGGTTGGGACGCCGGCGGCCGTCCGTCCACCTTATCACATACACTTCAATTCCAGCCACCCCCCCCCCCCCCCCCCACTCTCTTATCTGTCATCATTGGATACACATGCAAGCACCCCTTACACATTCCCCGGTTCGTAGCTCCAACACACAAACAAACCGTGCGGTTTTGTTTGCGCTCCCCGGCTTCGGAGTTGCTTTGCTTGAACTTTATTCACACAAACGGGACCGCTGAAGCGGCTAAAACGGGTGATTGACCTATGAGCGAGAGAGCAAGACAGAAAGCGCGAGAGAGAGAGAGAGAGAGAGAGAGAGAGGGGGGGGGGGGTGGTTCTCGTAGCGCAGGCGATTAGCCCGGCACACGGAGGTCCGGCGAGCCAATGAAAACCCCGGGTCGCCAGACTTGTTGTTACAGTCACTGAAGCTACCGAGCGGCCCGTTTTGTCTCACAACAGCCTGCATTTAGACAACGAAAGCCAATACCTCCACCAGGCGCAAGATGTTTGCTTAACCCTTGCACCGCTGCTTTCATATAGGTAGATCTTGGTTTGAGGGGCGGTGGTTGGGAGGGCTCAACCTGTTAATTGTATTTACTGTGAATGGGTGGACCCAGGGGTCGAGCGTATCCCACCCTCCTTGAGCCCATCTGGAACCACTTGCAGGGGATCACACAGCTTGCACGGAACGGGGCACAGGGCACCTGCTGAGCTACTGCCGGCTACTGCCCCCGTGCCACACACGCCTAGCCACACACACGCATGCACACACACACATGCGCACACACACATGCACACACACACACACACACACACACACATGCATGGACAGACACATGGACACACAGACGCGCACATGCTTACAAGCACGGACACACACACACATGCGGTAACACAGGAGTGGCACGCTGGACCTGTTGCACACATAGGATTTTACAGCCAGCTGCGATTACCTTTTATGACACACACACTTCTCACTGGAGCTCAGTGTGTTCTTTTGTGCAAAGAAATAATAATACAATTTGCAAATAAATATGATATAGGTGATAAATTACAGTTTAGGATAGACAGCTCAAAAGTACTAGGAGCCAGAGATGCTGTTGTTGTGTGGAACAACAGTAGAGACAAGGGGCCGTCGATATAGGATGTGTCCACCTTTTAGAGCTTGCGGTGGTGGTGGCGGTTCTGGGAGGGTTGGGGAGAATTGCTCCCTAGGGGGGCAGAGTCGTAAAGAACAGCCACCTCTAAATCTCTCCATATGGGGATCCTGTTCTGTTCGGGGAAGGATGGCGGAGGGAGAGGGGGTGGGCACCAGGACTTCCTGTCAGCGCTGCACACACAGACAGGGAACAATGGTGGGCTCTCAGGCTCTGCTGGAGGTGACAGTAGACCCTCACAGTTTCCTTCTTCACGTCGTAAAACACACGCCTCTGGGGAGCATTTCACGCGCCCCGCCGCAATAATGTCGAATAGTGAAAAATCTAAAAACAAACAAAGTGAAAGTTCTCATCTCATGCAATATATTCACGGTCAAACAGTGTGTGGGCGTGCACGTGTGTGTGTGTGTGTTTAATAGTTGCTCTCATGCTCCGTTCAGGTGGCCAATGGCAGAGGGAACTGCACGCATCACAGGAACCCCACGCCCTGCACCGTTCCCCAGGACCGAGAGAGCATCTTCCACACCATATTTGCCTTCTTCACCAAGTCGGGACGCAGGGTCTTGGTAAATATACTCCTATCCACCCTGGTGTTTACACTGAACTCTCTCCAGGGGTCACTGGGGGTCATAGGGGGCCCAGGAGGATCCTGAACCAGTCATTTTAACATCTGTTCATCACACGTTACTCTCTCTCTCTCTCTCTCTCTCTCTCTCTCTCTCTCTCTCTCTCTCTCTCTCTCTCTATCTCTCTCTCTCTCTCTCTCTCTCTCTCTTTGCTCCTTTATCTTGTGGTTTGACATGTGTTGTGGAAATGTGTATCTATTATATTGTTTTTCACAGTTTTTAACTTTTGCTAAGTACTTTGTGACTCATGCTCTGGAAAGGTGCTGTATGAAAATAAATTACTTGCTTATTTACTTACTTAACTCCTCTCTGTCGCTTTGTCTGTCTGCTGTCTCGCTGTCCCTGTCTCTTATCTCTCTAACTCCCTTTCTCTCTTCCCTTTCCTCTCTCTATCCCCTCTCTATCTCTTTCTCTATTGCCTCATTTTCTCTCTCTCTCTCTCTCTCTCTCTCTCTCTCTCTCTCTCTCCCTCTCTCTCTCCCTCTCTCTCTCTCTCTATTCCCTCCTTCTCTCTCCCCCCTTCACTCTCTCCTCTAACAGGATTGTAACCGGCCAGGCAGAGCATGTTTGACCATCTCCTGCAGCCTGGGCCCCCAGTTAAAGGAAGAAGCACTGAGTATAGAGCTCAAAGTCATGCTCAACACGGAAATCCTAAAGAGGGTGAGCAGAGCACCAGCCACGATCACACAGGGGTTTTTCGTGGTTCACACATGGGTTGCAGTGAAGTCAATGCATTCAAATGACCGTCCACCCTCCTCATCCACCCATACTTTGTGTGTGCCAACAGGACAGTTCGTCAGTGATCCAGTTTGTGACCAGGGGACATGTGCAAGTGGATAACAGGGCCATGGAGATGCCAAACGGCCTGCAGGATGAGATCTCTGTAAGTATTCATCCACAGACAGACACGCGCACGCGCACATACGTAACACACACACGCAAAGACGATGTGATGTGACGCTATATATGACTTTAATAGAAAGCTACTTCTAGAGAAGGGGGGAGAGGGAGAGAGAGGGAGAGAGAGAGAGAGAAGTGAAAGTGAGAGAGAGAAGTGAAAGTGAGAAACATGTGCATGTTGGTGCAAATACAAAAAGAGATGTCAGGAGTGACTGGTGGGACATTCTTCAGTGTGTTCCTGTTGATGTGCCCCAATGAGTGAGTGAGAGAGAGAGCGAGACAGAGAGAGAGACAGAGAGATGTAACCTCACAGGACAGCTGGGGACCCTGTGTGCGTGGGTGTGTCTGGTAGGAAATCCACTGACCTGCTTTTAGGTGGACCTC
This sequence comes from Merluccius polli, assembly GCA_030340625.1. NCBI lineage: Eukaryota > Metazoa > Chordata > Actinopteri > Gadiformes > Merlucciidae > Merluccius > Merluccius polli. The sequence continues at coordinate 378,270 of JAOPHQ010001714.1, read as the reverse complement.
AGCTGTGCTCAAGGACAGGCAGTGCCCCCCCACACCCTTTCCTGAGTGCTGCCTGGATGGATGTGGGCGGGGGGGGGGCTGTGTTGATTAGTCTGAGCACCTTGCAGTCATCGCCCGGGGATATCTCAGCCAGCTGATGAGAGTGCTGGTCTGGACCCCCCCTGACCCCTCCTACCCCCCCCCCCCCCCCCCCCCCCAGACCCGTCTGAGCTCCAAAACAATTTGGGGTCAGTGGTGATCTGCCTCTCTCTCTCTCTCTCTCTCTCTCTCTCTCTCTCTCTCTCTCTCTGCCCTGGTTTTCAACAAGCAAAGCCCCTCAAATAGCAGCAGCGTCTGGACTGTCTAGAGTCCCACGTTTAGGCGGGGGTGATATATTATTTATGGTCCCCCCTGCCCAGTGAGGGGCCGACTCGCTGAGCAGAGTATATCGCCCGTGTCATGCAAACAAGGCCGACAGCGATCTTTAAAACGACGGGACTGTGTTTTCAGCCTGTGACTTACAAGCGACTACATCATCCCTCATTGCCCCCTCACCCCCCCCCCTTTTTTTATTACTTTTTTTTCGGTCTCACCCAGAAAAATGAATTGACAGTAACTCGGTGGTCGGTCGGTGAGAATGGAGTAAGTAGCATTGCTCTCATCTATAAAGTGTAGATGCAAGCCAGCCAGGCGTCCAGAACATCAGTCAGATTCCTCGGTTATGGGAGGGAGGAGGGGAGAGGGGGGGGGGGGGGGGGGGAGAGAGGTGGTTGGGGCGCAGGGTGTGGGAGGTGTCAATGTGTGAAAGTATTCAAGAGAGATATTTGGCCTGGGCTGTCCCATTTGGTTTTTTGTTTTGGTTTGCAGTTGGTGTCTGTCTGTGTGTGCGTGTGCCAACTGGGCTGTACTTTTCCTGGAACGTGAGACGTACTGAACGTAATGAAAAAATTCTCCATAAATTAAATGATCAGTTTGGTTTATTCGATGCTTATATGTTGGTTTTGTACCCTTCACTCTGAATGATAAAAGTACGGCATGATCGTACATTAAGTTCACATGTGTTATTATGTTTAAAGACATCTCGTATTTTTACATGATTTCCGTTCCTAGCGGTCCAAGGTTTGAATATACACAGTGAAACACATACCCCACGGTGATTTTAATTTGCTTTTATTGTGGACACAAGCATCTCTGGTCCTGGTTTATTGCATCTGTATTCACGGGCGGTCAGTTGGAAGTGGATGGAATGAGAGATCATGTTGCAAGAAACACAGTTTGAAAGCCGCCCTCTCAATTAGCTGAAGAAGCGAAGTCAACAGAGCAGGAGAAAAACAATTTATTCCACGTTTGTTTGTTTATTATGGCAAATATTAAAAATGTGCAGATCGTTACGGCACTCATTTTATTTTGTATCCCATTTAAGGTCAGAATAGTCTGGCTTACTGGATGTCGGTTGTTAGCATAACCCCGCCTAGCGGCAGGATGCAGCGACCACCGTTGCTGAATCCCAGGCTTAGCACCGCCCAAGACGATTGTGATTGGTTAAAGAAAGATTTAAAAAAAGACGGAGCGTTTTTTTCTGCTATGCCAGAATGATAGCGGGTTCAGCCAGACTCTTCGCCAGCGCTGACACCGTGCTAAAACGAAGTGCGGAGATAGGGCTGGCTATGTCAAACTAAGGTCGGAATGACCTACTCTGTCGGGTAAAAAGTCAAGTAAAAACATTGTTGATTGATGTCAAGTGATTCCTCTTGAGATTACTTTTGTTTACCAAAGAAACTTTTCCAGAGGAACTTCAGATTGTCATCGGCCTCATCTTAAAAGCTAAGATTTAATGCATTATCAGCAATCAAATATACAAGGCCTATTCATCGTGTTTCAATGGAAAAACAGTTAATAATAAATAATAAATAATAAAATGAAGCATTTCATGCCCAATGCATTCGCTATTGTACTGGTAATTTCTGTATTATAATTTAATAAATTCTTATAATTAGCCAGCTAAATATAAACCAGTCTGGTAGGTTTACACTGGCTGACGGACTGGTCGTTGAGAGTGGGTGACTGTTGACCAGTGTCATGGGAAACTGTCAAAATAGCTTTTTAATTTATTAAGGAACCCGTGCGTTTGTTCAGAGTTTCCAGTCCTCCCTAATTAGATAAAATGCTCAAAACTTCCCTCCAACTCCGGATGCAAGAGAAGCACAATTCATAGACATCTATCTCCATACTGGGATAGAGGGAGTGAAGTACATAAAACATACGTCTCCATACTGTTATGGAGGGAGTGAAATATAGAAAATACACATCTCTATACTGATATAGAGGGAGTGATATGTATATCGGCAACATCAGCAGATTACAACGGGATCGCAGATGTTTAAGTTTTAAAGAAACAATTCAAACTGTATTGCTCAGTAGATTTCCCATGAAGATAAGTCCAAGAATAGCAGAAAAGCCACTGACACGTGAGAAAAACATGTCCATCGTCAATAGAGACGTAATACAGCTGCGGGAATAACAGTAAGTAAGTGAAATAGTCCTTGACTCTGCTAACCCATGATGAGCAGCAGTGACCCTCGCCTCAAGCCTTCCATCCAGCAAATGAGCCAATAAAGTTTGTACTTGTTTACATGTTTGTGTGCTCGTGTACAGTTGGTGCATTTGTTTTATTTGTGTGTGCTCTTGTTTCCCTGTGTGTGTGTGTGTGTGTGTGTGTGTGTGTGTGTGTGTGTGTGTGTGTGTGTGTGTGTGTGTGTGTGTGTGTGTGTGTGTGTGTGTGTGTGTGACGTGCTGTACCGCGGCTGCCTCCCAGGTGCTGTTTGAGGCCCTCCACAGCCAGGAGCCGAGGGGGTATGTGGTGGGCTGGATCATCGCCATCAGCCTACTGGTGGGGATACTCATCTTCTTGCTTTTAGCGGTGCTGCTCTGGAAGGTAAGGACGCCGCGCCACCGCCTCATCCATACTAGGGCCGAACGATAGGGTCACAAAATCCTGTTGCCATTATTTGGACAGAGATTGCGATTGCGATATGATTCACTATAAATGGGTGGGAACGTTTTCATTTTCACTGAAAAAAGTATTAAAATCATGTGACATTTGTTTTGGTCTGTACCAAACAAATATGTTTTATTACATCTGGAGAAGAAAATGTGCAGGCCAGGGCATCTCTGCAGCACTACAGTAATTCATTTATAATGGTGTTATTACATTTACATTTACACATTTGACCTTAACAAAAAATTGAATCCATACACATGCTGACGGTTCCTCCAGCTCTGTACACAATATGTTGGGACGATCACCAAATGAATGCCGTTTTATTACTATATTCACTATTTATTTAGTTGTTTAGCAGACGCTTTTATAGACGGCAACTCATTGTGATTTCAAATAGATTTTCAGCTGAGGATTAGGGCGTCTTGCTGAAGGATGGCGTAAGAGGTAGGATGCAGACATCGGGGATCGAACCCAGACCCTTTGAGCTTGGAGTCGTCGAACACCCTAACCACTACAGTTAATTTCCTTTAGTTCTTTGGTTTTATAAAAAAACAAACAAGTGGCTTCGGGGTAAGTCTCGTGGATGCTCATGTGTCACTGGAAAGAATTACCAAGGTCACGCCAGCTGACCCCCCCCCCCCCGTCCCTTGTACACTGGCGTTAAAACAGTATGATGAAGGGGATGTGCGGGCATCGGGGTCAGTATCTATCTTTAACAGATCACGCATAGAGTACAAAGCACAAACGGGACAGTCATTTTTTACGCCACACCACTCACATAAAAGCACAATCTGTGAGGAGAATTGCAATTAAAATGATGTCCGGAGGCCGTCAGCGGAGAACTCCTTTCCTTTGTTTTTCTCCTCCTTTATTTTCCACTGGGAATACCAGAGCTAAACCTTGGAATGTAGGTCCTGGGCTACGTACTCCCCCTACTCCCCCTTTACCCCCCCTACTCCCCCTCCCCCCCCCCTCGACTCCCCCTTTACCCCCCCTACTCCCCCTTTACCCCCCCCCCCCCCCCCACTCCCTGGGCCTTGCCAAAATAAACCCTTCTTACAAGCAAAGCATATGTCCTGTATTGCTATTTTCAGGAAATGCCTGCCTCCAGGGTTGTTGTTTTTTCTTGTCTTTGTTATCAAGAAACCGGTGGCGCTGCGGTGCAGATAACTGAATGGAGTTGCGGGGATAAAATGACAGCTTGACTGACGTTTATTTCCTCACTGTTGCTTCATCCTTGGGTTTGGTACAGAATATGACTAATACTGCTCTGTCCAGTTTCACTACCACTCGCCCTGTGATTTAGTTTTTGTGTTAAAGGGTAGGTTAAGAAAATCACTTCTTTTTTTTTTTTGGTTGAAAACGGTTACTGTTGGAGAACATTTGCGTGTTGCTTTTGACTAAAACGTATGAAGTTGTTAAATGGAGGAAATGGTCTGTAAAATGCAAGCAGCCTGCTACGCCTGGCTACGAACACTTTTCCAGAGTGGTAGTTTTCTATTGGCTGCCAACGCTGCTCAAGTGAGTGTGTGTGACGTGGGTTGGACAACGTTCACAAACTCCCCCCGCCCCCCCCCCACTCGTAGGGGGGAAGTTCTCCTGCTAAAACAGGGTTTTAATTACTCTTTAAAGGGTTTTTTATTTACAAAAAAATGGTATACTCAATATTGAAAGAAAATCCAGCCATTGGTTTTCCTTTATTGTTTAACAATAAACAGTTGGCCAAAGAATATGTTGTTTTGTTTAATAAATGGTAAAAAAAAAAAAAAACCTAACTGTAAAGTCTCGGACATGGGACAGCAGGTAGCGAACAGCATACTGGACATGCGGTGAAACAATGTCTCTCTCTCTGGGTCTCTGCAGATGGGCTTCTTCCGCCGGCGCTACAAGGAGATCATCGAGGCTGAGAAGAACAGGAAGGACAGCGACGACAGCTGGGACTGGATGGACAAGGACCACTGAGAGTGCGAATTTGGGGGTGCGGGGTTGGGGGGGGGGGGGGGGGGCAATGGAAGCGAGGGTGTCGCGTCACCGGACTGACCCGACGTGGCACCGTGGGTCCTGACCTCCCCCCTTAGCCCAGACAATGCAGTGGGGGTCGCACCCCTTTCAGTCTTCCATATGTGGAAGAGAGAAATCAAATATATTCTCCATATTTTCTGGAGACCTGATATTTTCTGTGCGGGGGGCGAGGGTCCAGGGAACAAACGTCGGTGGGGTTGTGGTGTCGCCAGAGAGACGGAGGACTCTCACACCCCCAGCAGGAGTTTTAACGGCCGGCCCGGCCGCGTGGGGCTGGCGATGGAGGCCGACATCCTTCTGGGGTTGTTGGAATGAAATACATATTGTTGGACAACAAAACCCTCAGGGCAGTGTTAAATAGCACATTTATTTTTATACATACAAATAAGCCATATAATTACCAAAAATTTGGCCTTCAAGAATGGTTGGGGAGGGAGGGGGGGGGGGGTTTGCCAATGATGACCATACTGAATCTGAATCTAGCATATGTTTAAAAGCACTGATGTATGATAGAGTTAGATGTGTTGTTGGATCCATAGTTTATCTTTTGCAAGCCAAAGATATGCCGTGAACGATGTATGATTGGTCACAGTTTATATATTCAGCGCTGGCGGCATGCCAAAGATTGTATCTTCTCTGGTTTCAGATTATCGCTTATCTGTTGATCTTTTCGCTCTCGAGGGGTAAAAAATGCAATTTTTTTGAATGGTTTGTGACCTTCCAAGACAAGCATTGCTTTTCATACGCGTTAGGCTCTTGACTTGGGTATGTGTTGGTGATATTTGAAGGAATTACCATTTGGCGAAAAAGGCCTTAAAGTACACAATAAAAACCAAAACCGTCGCAGTATTTGAATACCCCTAAAAATAACTTTGAAAGTGCAATTGAAAAGAAAAGGACGATATCAAAAGCTGCTCTCGGCGAGGGACTGTCTCAGTGCGGGTAAACACTTGAATTCAACAACAAACCTGTTGCAGACTAAACAGCACGTGATACGTTGCATTTTGGAGTTTGTGGTAAACTTTTGAAGATGTTTTACTCTACGTCCAAAGAATCAGCTTGACTGTTTTTGTGGTACAGTGCACATGCCCGTAATAGTCTACTATAGCAGTTTAAACATTCGGGGACATAATACCCTTTTGTGTTAGTAGACTCAGGCTTAGAGAGAAATGTGAGATACTTCAAGTCCCCCTGGCCAGATGAAAGTCTGGGAAGGGGAGTCTACCTACATTTATAGAGGCCCCTTGGCATGAGTAATCCCCTAAAAATAGGTGGGAATGTGCGCCACTCCATCACTCCATACAAACTAGTGCTTTTGGCCTCCTGGGAAAGGCTCATTTTTAAGTCAACACGTCGGAATGTTAGCGCCTTGAAAACCTGCCACCGTTCAGCTGAGTGCTGCACAGCGCCAGACATATGGACCTGTCTCCAAGACTATACCAGGCATATGGACCCGTCTCCAGCACCATACCAGGCACATGGACCCGTTTTCAGCACCATACCAGGCACATGGACCCGTTTTCAGCACCATACCAGGCACATGGACCTGTCTCCAAGACTATACTAGGCACATGGACCCGTCTCCAGCACCATACCAGGCACATGGACCTGTCTCCACCACAATACCGGGCACATGGACCCGTCTCCAACACCATATGCTCTGAAGTGTCTTTTCAAATGCTGGGGTTGCATCCGGTTTTTATTTGAATGTGTAATAAATGGAATTTCATGTTAAAAAATAGCAAAACAGCAACACTTTCTGACAATTTGTATAGAAGAGAATTTGCTGCCAATGGTGTGTGGTTCAACTGTAAAATTTCCAAATATATAATCTTTTTATTTTGGGGTGAAATATACGTTTGTTTCGGGATATTGAAGGATGAAATTAAACCATTTTATTTGAACAAGGGGTTTAGGGTTTTTTTAGTTTTTTTTCAAGAGACCCCGGAGCCAGATTTTGAATGCAATGCCAAGGACAAGATGAAGTGTATGCTAAAGTGTTTCTCTTGGAGTGACAAAATTATGTAGCACTCGCCAAACTTTAGTGCTCAAAAAGACACTTTATGGTCCACCTTTTCTGATGTCTTGGAACCCTATTACGCTGCAAGATTCATTTATTCGACTGGGAACAAATACTTTCATTTCAACCATTCGCTATACTCACTGGCATGGCGTATACTGTGCACATTCATGTCTTGCCTCTGCACCCTGTTATTGTTATCCCTGTATGTGTTTGCAGAAAATACACTTGACTTTTGTTTTTGTTCTTGTTTTTTTTTTTTTTTACTGTGATGGATAGATTATTTTGTGTGTATGTATGTTCTCACCATCATCACATGTATTGTATTTGGGGTTTTGATTATACTACTGTCACTGAAGATCATTTGCATTAGAGTGTGCTTTATATTTTGATGTTTAAACTTTAAAGATGTATATTTATCTGATGATAAATGTTACAATGGAACAGCGTGGTGTCCTGGTGACTTTATTGGGGCGTTATAATTTCTTTACTGTTATTGTGGTGTACAGTGCCCTCTGCTGGACAGCCTCCTCTGGCTGTAGGCCTAATCCTATGGGATTAAAAGATGATTAAAAAACAACAACAATGCAAACAATTTCACACAGAAATACTTGGACTAAGATGTGCGCTGTTTATCACTGGTGTTGCGTGCTTGTAAAGCCACCCCATCCTTCACATTCACATGTCTATTTGGCAGCATTCGTAATGCCTAATGAAGCTCTAACCGAGTTACAACGCGTGGTCACGTGATCGCTGGATACACGTCGGTCATCCGACTCCCGTTGCTAGGAAACGATATGAGGACAATTCCCATTGCAGTGACATGCATTATTAATGCATGCGGGTGAGCAGACCTGCAAACAACCCCCCCCACACACACACACACACACACACACACACACACACACACACACAAACACACTAAACAAGTCTAGACCAACAGCATCAACCACGGCGCTTTCCTAACCTCCTGCTCCCGACTTGACCCCCTCATCCCCATCCCTATCATGGCGTCTGTACTGGACCACGGCCTGATGAAGACCGCGGCGCTGGAGCAGGTGGTGGCTCCCATCGCGGGTCACCTGTGTCTGCTGGTGCTCTGGTGCGAGACCGCCCAGGACCCGGAGCGGTTCTCCCTGCTGGAGGGAGCCGCGCAGGCCGTGGCCCGAGCCACGGACAACCTGGCGTCGGTGGCTTCCAGGTGTGTGCGTCTGTCTTTAACGATGCCAGTAACATCATGTTGGCCATTGAAGCAGGGCTTCAATGTCGTCCTTTGATGGATGACACATGCCCGGTAGGCTGTTATAGGCCCGCATTATCGGACGGTTCACACCTGGTCTCGGTTTATATCTCCCCTAGGCTGATGGAGGAGACCGAGGATGACGTCACGAAGATGGAGATGTCGGCCCTGCTGGAGCCAGTGGCCATGTCTGGACGGCATGTGCTGCTGGTCGCCCAGAAGCTGAGCATCCAGCCCAGCTTGGCCGAGCACAGGGAGGAGCTCATCACAGCCACCCAAAACGTCCTGCTGGGAGTGGTCAAAGTACAGTAGTGGTTTACTATATGTGACACAAATGGGAAAATATGTTGACCATCTACTACAGCTTATAGTTGCTCTTGTTGGCGGCTATTCAACAACGGCTGGGCCGTCTGCATCTTGAACATGTGTGATGGCTGAAGCTTTGCATGCAATACAAGCTGTACATCACTCTTGTCAGGCCATCATCGGAGCTATGTCAATGGCTTTAACATGATAGGCTAGTAGTCTGTCTGTCTTTTCCATCGTTCCTCAAAGTTTGTTCTGAACTTTATGTGTTCTTCTTAGCTTTGCATGTTTTCCAAGAGAGATATATATATATATATATATATATATATATATATATATATATATATATATATATATATTTGTTTAAGTGTGTGTGTGTGTGTGTGTGTGTGCGCACGTGCACCTTTTTTATGTTGGGTAAAATGTATGTGTTGTGTGCAGGCTATTTCAAGTGTGCTACAAAAATATATTGAAATAGTTCAAAAGTGGCAAATGTGGTTGTCTTCTCTCATGCAGGTCCTGTTAGTGAGCGACGACGCCACCGTGAGGAGGATAGTAGTCGCTGCAGCCCAGGTGTTGGAGTGCCTTTCCCAGCTGGGTTCCTCCCCGGATATCAAGACCCTCCTCCAATCCTTCCAAGGGTTTTCCGACGCTCTGCTGCTCCTACACGGCCTCACCGTTGAGAGGGCAAACTCATTACAGGATCCCAGACAGGCCAAGAGTCTGCTGGACTCATTGGGGACCTTGAGCAAGTGCATCTCCATGCTGCACACCGCTATGTGCACGACCATCAAACACCCCAGCAGCGAGCAGGCACAAGCAGCCAAAATGTACATTCTCGACAAGGTGGAGAGCACTGTGAAGGAGATCATAGAGACCCTCAATAGCAGCTGCAACACAGGATCTGATGGTCCTTATGGGTTTTACACCGGAAGGCGCAACAGTCTGCTAAAGTTGCTTGACGCCTTCTCCATTGACTTGTTGAGAAGCAATGGATTGGACAGCATGGTGCGTGATCTTGTGTTCCACTGCATGCTAGTGGCAAACTCATCTCGCAGCAACTTACAGCGAAGAGTAGTGAGTCACTGTCAACATATCCTACGCTTCTGGTCAGAAATAATAGCCATATCAAAACTCTCAGCGGACCCAGATAGCCCATGGCACCATATAGAGAATGTATCTACTTTATTGACAGAGCAAATAGAAATGCTTGATGAAGACTTGATGACCGCTGTTTTATATCAGGTGCTGGATGCATTTCTTTCTGTATCTGCCTTATTTGAAGAACTTGGGAATGTGAGGGAAATCCTTGATGTGGACTCACCGACCGATTTGAACCTGGACTTGGTCCAGCCTCTTCTTGAGGATTTCGTAGCATATACTGACAGACTTATACAAGTTGCTCATTTTGTATCGGCAATGGCGTTTGATGCAAAGAGCATGGAGAATGTGGAAAACTCATGTATCTGTCTCACCAGACTCCGCGCTTGGATCGCCTCTTTTTCGTTGGAGCTGGGAGATGATCCACAGCAGACGGTCCACAGGCTCCAGGAGCTCTGTGAGAGATGGGAGGAGGAGAGCAGCCAGCTGCTGGATGCTCTCAGCGATGTGGTGGATGTACGGGAGTTCACCAGCGTTGCCATCAGTGAGATGGTGAATGATCGCCGTGGATGTGATGAGGCATACCAAGAGCAGAACTACCAGATGTTCACGGAGAATGCAAGTCACTTCAACTGTCACCTGAGGCAGGTGGTGGACTCGGTGAAGAGGCACTTAGACAGGAGTGATAACCCCATCTACAGGAACGGCCTCTTGGTTCTGCTGAAGCAGGTACGAACTGCCCAGACCAAAGTTGAGGGGTCTGTCAGAGAAATGTTGGCTGGGCCTAGCTTAAATGCGGAGGTGTATCCATACTTTTCAGACCATGTTACCACAGCACTCCAGCACTTAAAAGTGCTCAGAGAGGGACTCGATGGCCAACAGCATCCTCATCTCCTCAGCCCACTCCGAGAGGATGTGCGCGTCGAGCAGGTAGTCTCGCCTCCTCCTTCCCCTGAGCCTGAAGAACTCCTGGATCGTAAAGTTCAAGGGAATGACGATCCCTTGAATGTTGGATTCCTCTCCTCTGCTCTGGGGAGGGACTTGGAAACAGAACCCCAAGGAGAAGAGTCAACGACGGAAACTGTAGAAGCTGCAGCCTATCGTAAATATGACAGGGTTGATTTAATGGTGCCAGCTGTCTCAGACAAGCCAACCCTGATCCACAGGCTCGAGGATTTTGATCTACTGCCCCTCCTGTATGAAGTGGTGACTGTGACTAAAGGAAAAGATGTGACAGGCCTTAACCAGGTATGCACTGCTGTCCTGGAGCTGTCAAACTGTTACATTCAAGCAGCAAAGGAAGCCTCCTCTATTGTTGATGCAATTGACTCCCAGTCATTAGATGACTTCAGGGCAGAGCTGGTATCCCTCACGCCACTGCTCGTCCAGACGGCTCAAGAGAATGCGATGAGCTCGGCGATGAGTACAGAGGCCGTTTACAAGCACTGCGTACACTTCTCCGACCTGATCAACAACATGCGCAGAATGCTACTGCCAGTGGCCGGTTCCTGGTACCACGCCATTCATGCTCTGGTTCATGACACCACAAACAACATGGCAGCCACTGTGGCCAAGCAACTCTCTGAAGTAATCAGTTTATCTGCTGATGTTGTCCAACTCCTGACACGGTCTGACGTGACCACACATAGTGATGGTAAAGAGAGTTTTAATGTTTTACACAACAAATTAAACAAGGCGCAGAACAACACGAGGCTCCTGGCAGAACTCTCCAGTACACTGAAAGGTCCAGTAGATCAACTGGAGGGACCGTGTCTACTGTGGGCTCTATCTATGCAGATTCTCTTGAAGTCTCTGGATAAGATTTTGGGCCCATCAAGTGCAGTGAGCCAGTTGACCGTTCAAAAGAAGCTGTCAACCATATCTGAAAATTCACTACGGATCCAGGAGGCAGCAAGGCTAACCTGTCTGATTTGTAAAAGTGCCTACAAGGCTAAACAATTAAATGAAATCAAGGGAGAACTCAAAATACTAACGGATAACTACCTACAGGTTGTAGAGGATTTTAGCCTTGTGCAAAGTGTTGTGCAACTCACAAAATCAGAATTCTTCCAAAGAAAACTTCTGATTAAACTGAGAGTTTTGTGTGGCCAGTTGAGCAAAGCAAATAAGGACTATGTAACAGCAATTCAAAACATTGTCAACATTGCTGATTTGGCAGCAAAACACATAACGGACGAAAAGACAGCAGAAGAAGCAGAGCAGCAATTTGAAACTGCAGCACAGCAAATTTTCAATAACATCAAATCTGCCACCAATAAGGTGGAAGACTGCTTGAACTATGTCCGTGACCCACGCACACGTAGCAACCTCAGGTCCATCAATGACCACCTGTCTTTTCAGATCTCCGATATAGTGAGCAGGGCTCGGCTGATTGTGGAGACTCGTTTTGTCTTTGACAGCCTCAGCCTCGAGGTTCAGATACAGTGCTGGTCTGCCAAGGCTCGCTACGTGACAGAGGAGATCCTCAAGACCGATGGGATTCAGCAGGAGGCTAAAGATCATATCAGGATGGGTCTGCAGGGTACCGTGCCAGAGGATGCTAGCGGCGGGCTAGCGCCACCTCCCTGTGATGTAAAGGAAGGCAATCCCCCAACTGCCACAGCTTGGCCTAAAAGCCATGAAGAAACCTTAGATGCAGCAACTATGGGAATGTCTGAAGTCATCACGGTGAAAGAAGACTACCTCAACAGACATGTGATGTTTCCTCTTGTTTATTACAGATTTTCATGATTAATTATTCAGTACAATACTGTTGTATTTCACCTCACATTTCCACTTAATCTTTATCTTCAGGATAAGTTGGTGTGCAGAGAAACTTCTTCCCTCGCCTATACCTCGCTGTTTCTAAAGCAAGAGACCGAGAGCTGGGACCCCAAGGACAACAGAATAGTCCAGGTTACCAGGCAGATGGCTGACAAGATATATTACATGACACAATATCTGAGGAGGAAGGGGCCAATAGCGGTGATGACCTCCACTTTCCAAGTGTCATTTTAAGCTTCATGGCTGAGTGATATTATTACAATAATCATAGGAAATGTTTACACAATATCAATTTTACATCTTGCTTATTCATGTGATGAGGTACAATGAGTTATTGTCATTTAAGGTGTCTGACAACTAAAAGACACATGATAGCTGAATGAAGTATGTCAAGTTTGATTTCATTTGTTACTTGTCATAATTAATTTAGACTACAAATGGGTATTTTTATGATAATGATACAATACCTTAAAACAAGATGAACATGCATGAACATTGTGCATTATTCCAACCTAAATATACTTTTTTCTCCAGAATAAAGAGGCATTCGTAAGCATAGCTAAAGAGGTCATATCAAACTGCCAGTCCGTCACACAGTTTGTCCGAGTGATCGCCAACCACTGCCTGGATAAGCAGTGTACAGTAGAGCTGTCCCTCATCGTCGAGCAGATTCTCACCATCACCAACCAGCTCAGCATTATCTCCAGGTAAGCATACAATGCACCAACACCTTATGAATCCAATTCATGAACAAAATGTATTAAAATTCATTGGGGTTCGTTTTACGTCTATGTATGCAGTGTCAATGCTGTGACGCCAGGGTGCAAGTCATCCGATGAGATTTTGGTGAAGAACGCACAGAACCTGCTGAAGACAGTGTTGCAGGGAGTACATGCAGCAGAGACGGCCTGCATTAAGGTATTCTAGCGCAGTCGTTCTCCACCAGGGGTATTGTATCCCTAGGGGGTACGTGAGCAGGTTCCAAGGGAGACTTGGAGAGATGTTGATTTTGCTTTGCTTTACCTACAACAAAACAAATCTTACAACGTAAAATATGAATATTTGTATAGTTGAGCATTATATATGTCGGTTGTTGGTGATCAATAGTTAAGACCAGATATAGAAGTGCAGCTCAGCTTCTTCCATTGTAAACACCTAGGCCACTACAATGACTAATGACTCGTACATTTGTCATACTTAAAGAGCTCAAATCCCAGGTCACCATTGCAAACAAGAGTTTTAATCTCAATGTGTTCAACCTGGATAGATAAAGGTAAAACAAATTAATAAATAAAAATAAAAATTAATCAGACAGACATGCCGGGGGAAATACAAAACCCTGTGTTTCACCAGAGACGGTCTGTACATTTTGTCCAGGGTTTGAGGCAGCCTGAGCCCAATTCGGATGGAGCCGAGGCTGCAGCACTCTGCTTCCAGTGGAGGAAGAACCTCCAGATCCACAGAGCCCAGCAGAACTCCAACCCCGAAACTGACGACCTGGGACTGAGGAAGACCTCCCCCCTGCCCCTGGCACCCAGCCTGGCACCTTCATCACTCAAGATACAATAAGAAATAATAATAATACTACAATAAGACGATGGAGTCATTGCAAATTTTCCCCGTTAGCAGCCTCTAGTGGCTTGAGTTGTAGCTACAGTTATAGCTATACAAGGAGATTTTGGAGGACTGCAGGGGGTACTAGGGACATTTCTAAAAACAAGGAGACAGAAGGAGAATCTGCAAAAAAAGAAAGCTAAAACAGAAACAACAAAAGGTTGTCAGTCATGGGATTTACGTGCACAAGCTCAGACTCCCCTACGGCTTTGTGCTTTTTTTGGGGGGAGAAATGAGTTAACAGTAGCATGAAGCAGTGTCACATCGGTAAGCCACCCACATTTTTTTTAAGAAGTTCTGACAGGTCAGGGTAGGAAGTAATGCGGAAAGCTTTTTTTTTTTCCCTCCCAAAAATGTTTTGTTCTGGTGAAACAGATACTTGGCTGAAAACATATCTTCAAGGGGTTACAGTAGTATGTGGAGTGTGTGTGGTTTACAGCCGGTTTACAGCCTCACCTGGCCTGAGTCAGACTGATTAGGGGTGGTGTGGCAGTTCACCCCTGCTGAGCAGATGGTACATGCTGCCATGACAGTGGCTCTCTCCTGAGTGTGTGTGGTGATAGCTGGTTTATCCTGGGTGCCATGATTGCTCTGCACCACAGGTGTGCAGCCCCACCCAGCCCAGAGTCTAACCAGTCTGACTCAGGCCAGGTGAGGCTGTAGACCAGCTAGCAACCACACACGCATCATGCAAATAGTTTGAGAACCACCGATGTAGGCTAACATGGCTGAGATAGGATTCAGTGTGAACAGCACTATGGCCCACTTTACACGACAACGCTCCTGGGTGAAACCGACAAAATATTTTATCAGATGTGCCTTTCGTTTGGACGGCGACGGCGTTTTTGGGGCTTAAAAACGCAAAAAAATGAACCCACCCTCCAGAGTGGATGTCTAAACTCACTTACTTCCTATATTTGTGTGGGAATAGTGAGCACTGAGCAGCAAAATTGAGCTTGGATCCTTTGTGCTTAAAGTCCAAACCGAGTATGAATGAGAAGACCTGAAATCCCTTGAAAAGACCTATTCATGTCAACAAGTATAAAACAGTAAAACGTATTTTAATTATTTGATATAGTTAATAAAGGCATTGAAATATGAAAGGTTCTTGTCGACAGTTTTTGAGAACCATAGCCTGGATGACTAAAGCAAGAAAAATAATAACAATTCAACATCACACTGAATGTGACAAAACAAGCGATTCTGAACTGATTTGGGAGCACACAATTATAGACTAAAGCTTGGACTTGGACTCTTAAAACAAAGGTAGCATCACACAATGACAAACACAAAGAAAACAACCTATTTATGAAATGTTTACCTGAATGAATCATTTAGAGAACAACTCAATATGAGTTCATGAAGAGCCAACTTGACAAATTGAAAATTTAAACCAATACTAATCTTCCAACTAATCCAAAGTATGAAAACTAGCAAAAGAAAAGTAATCTGCTAGCTTATTAAACATCACAAAAACAATAAAAACTGAACATTACATTTTCAGATTTTCATCAATGACTTCAGCCATTGACAAATAACTCGTATCATATGTGCCAAAAAAAAACTGTAAAAAAAACTGAATGTTCTACAAAAAGGATTATTATGCTTTGGGAAATCCTATATCTTAATATTAATAAAGGTCATTAACATAAAAAGTCATACAAAAGTGTTAAAATCTGCAGTTACAGACTCCGACTTTAACTTTCTACCTTGCTAAGATGTATCTCTCGGTCCCTTAATTATCCAAGCCACTTCACTGGAATTCAATCCATAGAAATAGCCACAAACCCAAAGTTTAGTACAGCAGTAGCTAGTACCAAAATCAACATTTAAACAACACTGGACAAGGGAAAACATTATTAAGTCTTGAGAATCATATTGACGGCGTCGTATAATATTACAAATGTGTCATGTGATAGATTGCAAACGATTCTACTGAGTGGCTTTTTACATACATAGCTTTATGTACAGAAATAAATAGATTTATGTAAAGCTTATTCAAAGAATGTGAGGTGAGTCTAAACAATATACAAATCATATATATATTTACATACACACAATCCTCTTTTCGTTCTCTGTAGTCTTTACTGGCAGAAAGGGGAGGCGGTGGGGTCAAAGGTCTTGAACACGTCCTTCAGTGTCCTGTCATCGTCGTCATCCTCCTCGGCCACAGCCTCTTTGGGTCCCGCCTTCGTAGCCTCCTCCTTCTCCTCCTTCTCCTTCTTCCCCTGCTCCTCGTTGCTGTCCTCTGCATCTCCTGGTGGTGCGACTGACCCCTGACCCCCTGGTTTGGCCTGCCTGGGGTCAGCGTACTGGGGTCGGATCAAGATGGCCAGAGCCTGGACGGGGAGATTGTGCACTGCGGGGGGCTTGACTGGTGAGACGGGCGCCGCCACTGGGGGTCCTGGGGAGAGAGCCCCAGGAGACTGATGGGGTGGGGAGCCATCCGATGCAGAGTCCGCAGTCTTGTTCTCCTCCGCCGAGCCCCTGCCTTGAGTTGGCGACAGTGAGGAAGATGAGGATGGTGGTGGTTGGGGGGGCGGTGTTGGCGGTGTGTTGTCTTTCTTAACAGGGTGGTGTTTTAGGATCCCAGTCTTTTTAGGCCCCTCCGCCTGCTCTTTCTGGGCGTGCTCGGTCGTTTGGTTGCGGGGGTCGTACAGGCTGATGCCCCCCAGTAGGGTGGTGGGGCTCTCCAGCCCTCCGCCCGAGGAGGAGGCCAGGCGGGGGGCATAGGGAGGCAGCTTCTCCGCTTCGGGTTTGGACCGAACGGCGGGGGAGGAGCCCGGGGACGACCCGGCGCCAGCCCTCAGCCGGGGGTCGCCAACGACCCCTCCCCCGGAGGCGGAGCCCTCCTTCTGCAGAGGCGGCTTGGAGTCCAGGCTCCCGGTGCGTTTGAGCCTGGGGTCCAAAGCCTTGAGCTGCCGGGGGTCCAACGACCGGGTCTCCAGGTTCCTGGAGGGCGGCATCCGAACCACGCCCTCTTTGAGGCGGGCGGCCACTGCTCTGGGGTCGATGGCGGCAGGCGCGGGGGCAGGCGGGGGGTCCAGCAGGTTGACGCGGTTCATCTGGGCGTCGGCGACGAGCGGCGGCAGGGGCAGGTTGATGGAGTGCTCCTGTTTGGGCACCAGAGACGGCAGCAGGTCCTCAGGGCCCCACACCACGGCGTGGGCGAACGCAGGCCTCTGGAGCACGACGTCCACGTGGATGTGGCTGAACTGCTGCAGCTGGGTGCGGGGGTCCCTCAGCACCACGCCGGGCCCCAGGTCCAGGGGGATGAGCGCGGCTCGGTCCCTCAGCTCACGCTCGCCCTCCTCGTCGTCCTCCCCGGCGGGGGGCTTATGGGAGGAGGGCGGGGGCTTCTGTTGCCGATAGGGGCTCGGCGGCGCCACGGGTCTCACCTTCCTGGGATCCCTAGCGAGCCGGGGGTCCGAGGCACCGTCAGGCTCCTTCTTGGGGTCCGGGTGTCGCTGCCGGGGGTCCGTCTTGACCCGGGGGTCGCTTGGCGGGGCCCGCTCCTTCAGCAGCCGGGGGTCTACCGTGGCCAGGGCGGCTAGGGTTGGGGGACCGGGCTGGGCCTGCTGTCTCTGGTGCAGCTCGTTCTGTTTCTTCAATGACTTGAGGATAGACGACACGCAGCCCCCATCCTCCTCGTCGCTCGAGTACCAGTTTGTAGTTTCATCTGTGAAGCAAATCAGTAAATCAATCACAAAATCCTATTGAATAGATAGATTACATCATCTATTTGAAGACATTTTGCCTTTATTTGTATGTAGTAAACAGCACAGCCAGCTTTATACCATTATTTTGCTAGTGTAGGTCAAGATTCAAGCTAGCTAAGGTTATAAACGGTTTATGGATATAAACGTTACGACACTCGCCTTTGATGGAACTTTTGTCGTCCAGGGCCTCGACCCTCTGTGGCTCGTTCCCCTGCTGCTGTGGGGGCTGGGATGGATGAAGTTGTTGCTGCTGCTGCTGTTGTTGTGTGATGTGTAAGAAGAGAGCTTTCTGCACCTGCGGGCGGTAAGGACTGCATCTGGGACTCGGTACCCATCTGCTGCTGGAGGCTCTGTAGGAAGCTCACGCTGGGGTCGACTACATCGAGGAAGAGAGTAAATGTAGAAAGAAAATACAAGAGAGTGATTCATAGAAAAATGGTTGCTTACTGGAAAATGACATTATCGTCGATATTATTTTCTATGTTGCGCACCTCCTTGAGACATGGTCTGGCTTCTGAGGAGATTGCTGAATAGCTCAACGGGGTTCTGACCCAGCGGGGGGAAGGGGAACAGGCTCTGGAGCATCTGCAAGTCAGGCATGGGAGGGAAAGGGGGCCTCAGCCCCATGTTCATGGGGGGCGGGCTGCTCATCGGGGGTCTGTTCCCGAGGAAGGGCGGAGGATGTCCGGGGGGGAACGGCGGCGGCGGCATGGTGAAGCCGTGCAGCGGCGGGGGCTGTTGCCCCGGCGGGCTCAGAGGTCCCGGCGGTGGGCCTGCGGTGGGATGAGCCATGGGCCCTGGGGGATTCTGGTGGAGGCCCAGGAGCGCCGGTGGCCGGGGGAACGGCAGCTCCGCCTTCCTCCATCTCCTCTGGTTCCGAGCCTTCCTCCTCAAACTCGCCTCCGGGAGAGAATTTGGATCCGCTAGAAGAAAAATAAAATAAATATAGCAGTATGAATAAACAAGTAGAGTGACATAATATAGCTCTGAAAGCATGCTTTACAGTTAAAGCATACTTTACTTTACACTTGCTCAAGTTTGATGGAAAGTCATTCAGCAGTCACCTCACAATCTTCTGCACCAGATCCACTGTGGGCTGAACATGGATCTCAAACAGAGAGGGGATCTTCTTCCCAGCTTGGCCAGAGGCTCCTGCTTCCTGGGGGCTGCTGTGGCCCGGCGTGGGCAGCAGACCCACCCCAGGAGGGGGTTTGGGCAGCGGGGCGATGCCCTGCTTCCTCAGGTTCTCCAGCTCGATCTCATCCTCGTGAGCGTTCTCCTCCTCTGTGCTGATTATCTAGAACGCCGCGGATCAGCAGAACGTTAGCCAACATATTGATTTGCTTTCCCCACTTCAAGCCAAGGGTTCAATACCAGACATTGAGGGAACACGATGTAACACTGTTTGTGCCCGTCTCGTCTTACTTTGTCAAGCAAATCTTTGGTAACATCATTCAATGAGTCGTGGGAGAATTTACAGTTGTCTCCTTGGTAACATTTGGCGCCCGTGTGGAAGAACTTGCAAGGATATTCGCGTACAATCCGAGTTAAGGAGTCATATCAAGCCACAGCCAAATGAAATAAAATCAGCATTTACCCATACTCATTCCAGACAACAGTGACTAAACAAAAAGACGGAGTTGGCCAGTCAACACGTATCTATCCAGCGAATATTAAAGGATATTGTGCATGTAAATGCAGTTGTCTCCTTTGCTGCAGTATCCCTGGAGGTAGAATTTGCAGAGTTCCTTTTTCTTATCCGGCACAACAAGCTCATGTTCAAACTTGCACTGTTCCCCCTGTGAAGGGGCACATTGTAAAAGTATGTAAGTACTAATGTGTTAGGCAATGCACAGAGAATTAAAAAAAGCCTACAGTTTTTAGCGTAAATAAATCCATTGACGTTGGACACCCACTGGTCAAGAAGCATAGCATAGCATAAAATACAACACACATCTAAAGGAAATATCACATTTTGGTTTTTAAAGTGTTATTTCAATTTCAATATTGGTAAAACAACAGGTGCTGAGTGGCAATTTTGATTTGTACAGTGCTGAAAAGCACAGCTGGGTGCCACACAGAAGCAGTTCATTAAAAACAATGATTTCAGGTTTTTGGATGCTGTGCAGCTAGTTCTGGTGGGACACTAATCAAATGGACGCACACTGATAGGTGGTCAATTTCAGACCCTCCATCTCACGCACACTCTCTGCCAAGTTGAGCGCTGAGCTGGATTTCACCCACCACCACCACCCCAGCCTCCACCTGCTTTGGTTCTGCTCTGTATTGTATTTAACCTACACCATGAGATATCTGATGTACCCCATGGGGGGGATTGTATAGTGCTCCCTGTTGTTATGATGTATCCGACATCTGTATGTCATGCTTTAAATCCTACAGCAGGGAGCACCCTAAAAGAGTGGAACCATACCGCCAAACTAAAGTGTATTACCATTTAATGCAGTTAAATCTATGACATGAGTTATTTCTGACAGAACTGTTTTCACTGTACATTATTATTACAGACCTTGATGCATCGACCCTCGAGGAAGTACTTGCAGATGTATCTGCCGTTGTGTTCTACTGTGTGCTGGTTGATGAATTCCTTGCTCATGATTGGGCGTTTCTTCTGAAAAGTGTTCTTTCCATCCTGTGGATGCTGAAGGAGAAAATCATTTTTTCATCTGTAAAATATGAAGTATGGCACGAATCTCTCACACATTGGGAGACTAAGTAATTTGTTGTTGTTTTTTAACAAAGAGAAGGAAGTGTTCTGCCCTTTTTTCTCCCTGTTTCGTTGATGCCTTATTGTTATAAAAAACAAAAGCACTGTTGGGTCATTAGCTACAAAGATATTCACACAGACAATGTCTTTTGGCAGTTGGAGGCGTGTCTTACCTGTGGCCCGCCCTCCATTCCCTGGTCTCCTCCTTGGCCCCGCCCCCGTCCTCCCCAGCCCTTGCCCTTGAGCTTCTTGTTCTTCAGCATCCCCCGTCCTCTGCCTAACATGCTGCCCCTCCCTCGGCCCCTCTGACAATCTGAAACCAGAGGACACATTTCAGAAGTCAGTGGTGTTGTGATGTTCAATTCTAGGCTAGTTTACACATTGACATCCACACACTAGCCAATTCAGAACTAACAGAATATGTTCTTCTTCTAATGTTATTTTTTTGTTAAATGGTTATGAAGGGTTGATATTGGTGTAATAACCACTACCACTGCTGCTTTCAAAACACGCCTCCAGAAACCAATAGGGGAACTTTTTATGATAAATAATTACAAATATCTTAACAAAATAAAACATCTTAACAAATCACTTAACAAATGTCTGACCAAAATGCTATGTTTTAATACTCAATTAGTCAATACGGCAACATAATTGACCTCTTTTACTTATTCTAATGAACCAGTGTGTGTGTGTGTGTGTGTGTGTGTGTGTGTGTGTGTGTGTGTGTGTGTATCTCATACACTGCTGTTGCTGTTGTTTCTGGAGACCCCTCTGGTTGGACCTCTTCATCTGGTCCTTGCCATGGCGTCCCATCCCCTGGCCGCCGCCGAAGCCTCCTAAATCTTTGGACTGCTGGAACTCGGACCCGTCGTCCTCGTAGTCGCCCTGCTCTCCCTCGTAGTCATACTTGTCGTTGCTGTAGTCGCTGTACTTGTCAAAGTCGCCGCTCTTCGGCTGCGGGGACTTCTTCTGACAGTTGCCGTGCAGGCCGCCTTTGGACTCCCGGCCGTGCTGGGGAATATCATGTGAATACAAATAAATGAATACAAAATAAAGTGATATAGATCAATACGGTAATTAATACAGGAATAATATATACATAGTAATAAAGGCTAATAAATGCACACAGGGTGCAAAATTAACTTGAAAATGTATTTGTCAACCGGCCAAATTGCTAGTGAATGTTCTAATAGATTACCAGTCATTTTGGCCGGTAGGTGAAGCAAATGTACCAGCCACTTGCATATTTTACCAGCACTTGGCTGGTGGCTGGTGCTAATTGTGTGCCCTGAATACACAGTAATAAATAAATTAACACAAAATAAAGTAATAAATATGTTAACATACACAGTAATAAAGGGTAATAAATATACTTTTTTTTAAGAGCAGGCAGACAGATTTATTTATAATATATGTATCATATATGTATTTATTTATATGGACTGGATATGATGTCACCAATGCCATCAACTTTACCTGTAGGCATCCTTAGGCATCCCTAGCAAGAAGCCTCCACCTATCCGCTGCTTAATGACATGTATATCTGAATTCACTGTACCTCGTGTGTGCTTTCCAATAAAGCTAAATGCCTAAAGAGTAAATAGTGTGGCCCCATAGTGTTTCACCTGAGAGGACTGGCCATTAGGCTCCTGGTTGGACCCTGGGCCCTTCCTGTTCTTGGGCTTCTCCGGACGGTCGTAGTCAGAGTCATAGCTGTCGGAGCTGGAGCCACTGGAGGGAGAGTGGTGCTAAAGAAAGAAAGAAATAGAGATAGAGAGAGAAAAGGACACTTACATTAAGGACATTTAGCAGACGCTTCTGTCCAAAGCAACTTACAATAAGTACATTTGTCAGTAGAAAGTAAAACAACAATATATCACTGCCGGTACAACAAGGATGTCAATAGAGCAAGTTTCTAAGTGCACCATAATTGTAAGGTTTAGATATCCTCTCTGCTATTCAACATGGATAACCAGGGTAACTAGGGTAAGATACGAACATACAATAAGTGTGTAAGAGGTTTGAGAGGAGAGAGAGAGAGAGAGAGAGAGAGAGAGAGAGAGAGAGAGAGAGAGAGAGAGAGAGAGAGAGAGAGAGAGAGAGGGAAAGAGAGAGAGACAAGAAGGGCATTTTGACTCATTGTGTAAATATCGTTGCATAATTGTAATTGCAGTGATATGCACTCTAAGAATAGCTGAAAAACAAACATGTTTATTTACTTTCTGCCGGTCACGGCGTCTCCTCTTCGACTTGCGCTTTTCTCTCGTCTTTTTGTATCGTTTCCTGGAGTGCCTGTGAGCGTCTCTCTCTTTATCCTTGTCCTTCTCCTTAAAGTCCCTCTCCTTTTCCTTGTCATCATGGGCCTCCTTCGTTTCCTTTTCCTCTTCAATTCCAATGCCTTCGTCATCTATTTCCCCATCTTCCAATTCACCGTCCTCTCTTTAAAGAGAAAAACATGAATGTGTCAATCTAACTTGAATCTACTGTACGTTTCCTTAGCTTGAGTTAAATCAACTTAAAAATGGTTGCGCTTCAACTTTGATCAGATAGTGTTCATATTGTAAGTACGAGTAATCATTTCCCAAGGCCTATTATGTATTTGTGAAGATAGTGAATACGTGTTTTCTAAGTGCTTTCCTCCAGTTTCAGGGTTATTAAAAAATGTCCTAAATTCTTCACTTGTATCCCCTTGTGGTGGACCCCCCCACACACACACACACACACACACACAAACTCCTTGTCGATTAGATGTCTATAGTGTCGAGTATAGCGGTTGATATGCAGGGGTAGAGAGGAAGACAGCGGGCAGGCAGAAGAAAGTATTGTATAGTTATTTTGCATAGCCCAATATATTTCAGGCCTGGCGCCAGGATGAAGTGACTCAGGGGGCTGTTAAGATTTGCGAGGGGGCAATTTTTTTCATAGAAAATGCATTGATCATGCAATAGCATCAGAAAGGCTAAATAACAACAACATAAGGCTATTGTTTCAAAATCAAAGAATACATGTATTAATCAGAGCACTTATATGAACAGCATTATGTTCTTATGCGAGTGCTGTAGGGGCCAAGTTCAATTAAGACCTAGTGGCGCTGGGCCAGATATATACATATATTCATGCCATTTCACAAGACAAAAACATAAATGAATCTTTGTTGCGAGTCATGTTACTAGACGTTGAAGTTCTGTGTGTAGTAATAATTGATTTGAATGCGTTTGTTTTTGTCTAAAAAAAAACCATTAAAACCATTTCTTAGATCAGCTGAATATGTATAAAAGTGGCTGCTGCAAAAAATGGTCTCTGCACTGTTTATAAGAAAAATGTGCCTTACAATTTGGAAATCAACTTCCATGTGCACCAAATGCTGCACACACACACATATATGAACATACTCCACATCCTACAAATAACAAGGACGCAAGTGTGTTTTGCAGCAGAGCCAAAACACGAGCATGGAAATCAGGCTGCTGCTGCTGCTTGCAGTACCGCCGCTGCTCGCTAGGGGGCGGTGTGGCGCGCGGATGGGCGTGGCGCAGCGTGGACTGGTTGATATTTTGCACGGCCTCCTGCGGGACGGCAACAATGGAGACGCGGAGCAGCCAGTTTCCCACTTGGAAATGAACACACACACCGGTGACGCGTTTATGTTGCATGGGGGGAAAAAATGGTCGTGGGTGGCGTATCAGTATCACAATGTGATGGGGGGGGGGGGGGGGGGGGGGTGTAGACGGCACTTTAAAAAAAAAGGCATGCAAATAATAGTGGGGGGGGGGGGGGGAATGGGAGTGGGGGGTGAGGGGGAGGGTGGTGGGGAGGAGACCCTGCAAATGCTTCCCTTGCCAAAAAAAATAAAATAAAATATGATAAAATATACAAAGATCACACAAGCATGTAAGACCCACAGCACTGAGACGCATTTAAGAATTGCATAAGAGGTGTTACTCGACCTTTCGTCCCCTGCAAGCTCACAGTCTGTCATGTTTTTGTCAAGAACGGGGGTTTGGGGACTGGAGACCAGGCTCACTGAAGCCATTGTGGAAACAGGATCTGCCTCCCTTTTTCTCCGGTACCAGAGTGAGTGACAAGTCACCCAAAAGAGGAGACGTTGGGCGGTGGTGGTGGTGAGGAGATGCTGGAAGATGTGCAGGACTGGAAAAAAGACTCACGGTGTGTTTACGCGTCTCGACAAGAGACAATAAAACGGATATATTGTCCTCTTTTCATTGTCATTGACGTTTTAACTCGGCAAGCACAGCTTGACTCCCCGCCCTGCTGTGGTCCCGTCGGTAGACAGCTGCCATGGCGACACAGAGGAGACCGAGGGAGGAGCACACAGAGATGTAACCATTTTCGTGGATATTAGCGTCTTCCTTGCCATTTTCAACGGGGGCCACCATCGTCATCATCTCAAAATGGCTTCTGGGGTCTGCGGAGAGCATTCCTCGCCGCGGCGCCCGTCCACGTATATATCGCTGCGTCGGGGTCGACCTAACGTGCTGGCGTCCGCTCGCAACGCCATTGGTCGGCCGCGGTGTCGGGGGCGTTCCCCCGCGCTGGTGCGGCTCAACGCCTATTGGCCGAGGGATCCGTCGATCACGCTCGGCGTTCTGCTCATATTCGTACCGGCGGCGGCGCGAGGCGTTTTTTCGTGTGTCGTCGTATATACGTGGAAAAATGGACGCCACAACCCTGTAAACGTTGCCGTTACCAGGAGAGCAGGGCGCCACAATGTGTGCGACGTTCAACTCTGAAAAATAACCGTGTTTTCTTTTACTTTTAAGAGAGACGCAAAAGCGCGCATGTGTGTCGCAATCACATGATGTGTGCGGACGCCAAGCGCAGTCGCCACCAGGTGGCGCCAGAGTCACACTAATGAACCGCGTATAGGGGACGTGGTGCAACTGGGTTGGTTTTGGTTATTCTTCTTATTCGGAAAGAATATATAATATCCCCACACAAACAAGAGTGAACAAAATAAACACATCGTCAAATAAAAGCTACTATTAAACAGCCCAATAAGGCCTTATATGCGCCTAAATTCAGGATCCATGTCCAGGATCAAAGTAAAACCTACTACTACCTATTGGCTGTGCAGAGCTATATAAACTACACGGGGTACCGCTCACCAACCATCAGCTGTACACGTCCTGATGGCCACGGTGTCCCGGCTCGGTGGGAGGGATTATAAACCGGGACGGACCTAGGGGGGGGGCGAGGAGGAGGTCTTCACAGTCCCCTCAGACCCGGAGCCGCATCTCCGCTCCTGCGCGCACCTGATGAGCATCTTCTCATCTTCTCATCTCCCAGACCTTCAGCCTCCGCCTCCTGTCCTCGACGTGGGGAAACATGTGCAGACTGGCCTGATCCAAAGTTGTTGTTGTTGTTGTTGTTTGGGATTAGGCCTATTGTTTTTGAGTTTGTTTTGTCCGACGACGTTCACATCCCCGGAATAATTTCTGAAGCAGTTTTATTGTGATATTGTGGAGACTGCACACCGGTGGAGATGATGGTCTTGCCGCGTTACCGTTTCAACGGTCTGCTCATCCTCTGTCTGGCCGCCACCCACAGCTGCCATGGGGCTGTTCAGGTCAGTAGGCTTCGCCTAAAAAGTTTTTATCAAATTAATTGTTATTAGATTTGGAAAAAAAAAAAAAAAAAAGTAAACGGAGGTTATTATAAAATGCAAAGTAACGTATATTTAAATGTGTTAACTTATATGGTATATGGTCTGCCTAACGTATAAATACTTAGAGTTCACAGTGGAAAGAATGTGTGTATCGCGTGTGTGTGTGTGTGTGTTTGCGTGCGCGTGTTTGCTCGCGTGTGTGTGTGTGTGTGTGTTTGCGTGCGCGCGCGTGTGTGTGTGTGTTTGCGTGCGTGTGTGTTCGTGTGTGTGTGTTTGCGTGCGCGCGCGCGCGTGTATACGTGCGTGTGTGCGTGCGTGTGTGTGTGTGCGTGCGTGCGTGTATGGATAGTTGTAGGCTACTGCATAATGGGACAACTCCGTCAGCACTGCCTACCAGGTGTATGTTTGCTGTATTGTCAGTACAGGTATGTTCCCTACTCCTACACAGGAGCAGCCTACTGCATGGCTGCTGCGCTGCTGGGTAGGCCTATATTGTCAGTACTGTTGGCATTGTCAGTAGGCCTACTGTAGTTTATTTTCTCTTGGGGGGCATGCAGCTAAAGGGAAGCATCTCTCGACAACTGGATAACAAGTATTTCATTAAATATATCGACACCAAACTTTTTTTTCTTTCCCCCCCCACAAACTGCATTCAGACTAAGAGGCATGTTGTTGGTGATTTTCGTCCAATTACTTTGTGCATAATACACTTTTTCAGGAAAGGATTAGAGACATTTCCTCGGGGGGAACTTTGGAATGGCTTATCGAGCTTTTCCACTCAAGTAACTTACAGTCGTCCGTCCAAGGCTGCCTGGTCTAGGGACTAGGGATTTGTTATTCGACAAGTCTTTTGACTCTGTACCTTCTACTGCCATACAAAATATACAGATAACCAGTGTTTTGGATGAGGATCTAACAGACATCTGCCAAACAGCTTTTGTCCAGCTGTGTGTTGCCACTGTGGTGAAGCTAGAAAGTAATTGGTGCTGTAGGAGGTAGGAGGTGGAAGCTGGAAGCACGAGAGAGAGAGAGAGAGAGAGAGAGAGAGAGAGAGAGAGAGAGAGAGAGAGAGGGAGAGGGAGAGAGAGAGAGAGAGAAAAAAGGAGAGTGATTTTCAGGACAAAGCAACATTATGCAACATTATGCAAGACAAACAAGTTGTATGTTTAGGGTTGAGGATGAAATAGTGTGAGTTTTAAACCACCATTTAACAACTAGAGGTGTGCATTTTCTGAAGAAAATATGCGCGGTTGCATCTGGGCCAGATCGTCATGCACTTACATCGATGGTATGTGCATCTCAGACCAGGTGGTAGGCCTACATACTATGGTTCTAACACACTAAGTACATCTATCTAGCTATACAAAATATACAAAGCAGAAGAACAAACAAACCTAACTGACGTCATAGCCTAGTGCTGGCTAGTGTGTTCGAGTCCTAGCAGTAAGGTACTAAGTTTGATTGCCAATGTCTTCTCATAAGTCAGTTACTCTCAAAAGTAATCAGTTACTACATGTACTACAAGTACACGTTATCCACAAAATATATGAAGTAGAATCCTACAAAACCCAGAACTGACTTGATAGCCGTGGCTAATGTGTTTGACTCAAAGCAGAAAGTTCGATTCCCAATATTTTTGCAAGTCTAATCAATTATGCTACTAATATGATCACTGTCAGGCTTGAACCTAGAACCTTATGCCTCTGAGGCATGAGAGCTTACCAATGAGCCCAACTGGTACCAAACCTGTTGGACCACTACTTACTGGGGGGTCGCCAAATACTGTGACCTCTGACCACTGTACGCTCTCCCTATCCATTGAAAAGGGAAATGGGTGTCATATGCAAACTTTCCAATGTATTACTATGGGGATTTGCTAAGTTGGCAAAACATGGGTGATAATAATAACAATATAAGGAAGAAAAAGAAGGTTAAGACACAAGATACAATAGTGTGTTTGCTTTTCACCACACTAATTAACAAGCTGGCTCCTGCCCTGGTGACCTCAGCCTCCACAGCTGCACTTTATGTTCTGTTGGCTACTTTCATGTTTCACATTTTGTGGCATACTCGCTCTAGGATCGCTTCTGAAGTCATGTTCCCTTTTTTAAGTTCATTTCCCTTGCACTGAAATGCCGGCCAATTAAAGGCCTTTGATGAAAATCCCGTTTGACATGTTCGCTGGTTTTTTTTTATAGAGCTGTATGGATAAGCACCAGGTCGTCGGGGTTCTCCGTCAAATGGAGAAGTTTCTGAAGGGCCAGGAGATGAGATTCACAGAGGGACTGCGCATCATGAAGTCCAAGCTGGCAACGCTGCAGAACTCGGTGTCCAAGCTGCCACAAGCCGACCAGTCTGCAGGTGATCAGTACAGTCCACACTGATGTATACACAGAATAATAGCATCATCTATGATGATGATATTAATAGAGGGAATATGTGTTTGAAACAATATGACATCGCACCGATGGATAAGATAAAAACTGAACTGTCTTCCATTTCGCTTCTAACTGTATTACTTAAATATTTAAACAAAAAGTTGTGGATAGATGTCCATTGAATGCAAACTTAAATGGACCCAAACTCGACCAGCTGAGCATGACACAAACACTGCCAGGGTTAAGGGTTCGATTCCCACTTGAGTAGAATGCACTCATGGTATTGTAAGACGCTTCGGATAAAAGCATCCACCAAATGGCGTATATATATTTGCTATTTAATGTATTACCTGGTTGAATGTCTGTTTAATTACATGTCTGTCTCCACAGATGGAAGGGTTGAGCTGTTGTATTATGTATTTAATTGTTATATTCAAACTATATATACCATTTGCAATGTTCAGTTCACGATCAAATGTTTGGGATCAGCAGCCTTAAAATGTTAACGGAACAAAGATGGCTTCCTTTTGCCATTATGGGATTATCCAGATCCACCCAACAGAGCAGGGTGCGCTCGTTTACACAGCTGAGCACTGACAGCCAACCTAAAAGGAAGCAGGGTTGTGTCGTTTGGCAGCAGTATCCAAGGCTACCAGACGGTCTCTGGTGTCAGACCAATCCACCCCATAGCTATGTGAACGAGTCTTGGCAGGAAAAGCATAGACTTTGATGACTTGGTTTTCAGTGGAGTCAAGGCTTGATAAAATAAAACAGATAAAAGGAAGAGTGATACTGTTTCCCCCAGCTTTTCTATATTTCTTAATATAACTTCGAGTTTGGAGACCAAATGATGCGTCCCTCTTTGGCAAAGAGCTAGCCTTTTTTTCCTGGATCAAGACTTCCTCTTCTTGACACTACTTTTCAGTAAAAACGGTAATCTATCTGTGAACTTGAATGCTTTTCTTTAAGGCATCACGTATTTAAGGTGGCTATAAGCACTTTAACCACCTAAACTAATACAGTGGTTAAATAAGTTCAACAATAAGCACAACTTCATTCCATATACACACGCATTCCTGCACGTCTTCACAGTCTTTAATGTTTCCAAGAGACTGGTCAACACGGCTTATACTAACATCATATAATAACATTCCCCCAACATAACACAATTGACTGATTGGATTTTCAACCGGTTGTTTCTTTGCTTCCCTTGCACCTAATACAAACATCCCCCTTAATGATAGTGCTTGCAATGTGAGCTTAACGTCCAGATAATATCTTCACTTCTTCGAGTTGATTAAAAAATATGCACGCAATGTAGAGATCGTTTCAAGCATGTAATATATTCTTCTACTGGGGCTACTGCGGTTCCCATCTGATAGGGCTCAGCTCTAATCACAAATTGTTCTCTCCTGTTCGCCGCTGGATTTTGAAAGCAAGGCATTTTGGACCGTCGTTTCCCATGAAGTCCCTCCATCACCCCAGCAACACGTGTATATCCTGGGGCAGGGAATACCAGAGGATACCGGGAGACTTAATACACATGTGATTCACCTCCCTGCTCATGTTCTCTCTCTCTCTCTCTCTCTCTCTCTCTCTCTCTCTCTCTCTCTCTCTCTCTCTCTCTCTCTCTCTCTCTCTCTCTCTCTCTCTCTCTCTCTCTCTCTCTCTCTGTCTCCCTCTCGCACTCTCTCTCTCTCTCTCTCTCTCTCGGTCTCGGTCTCTCTCTTTGGGCTCTCTGTGTGTCTCCCTCTCTCTCTCTCTCTCTCTCTCTCTCTCTCTCTCTCTCTCTCTCTCTCTCTCTCTCTCAGCCCCCACCACGTGTCCGACCCTGGAGGCCCCCGTCCACGGCAGGAAGTTCGGATCCAAGTATGCTGTGGGACACGAGGTCCACTTCTCCTGTTCCCAGGGTTACCACCTGGTGGGCACCGGGACACGCGTGTGCCAAGACAACGGCAGCTGGAGCGGTGCCAGCACCGTCTGTAAAGGTACCGAGCCCCCAAAATGAACACACGTTTCACGCACGCACACACACACAAACACACAACACACATACAGCGATGATCAGCTCCTCTAGCCCAGATGACGTTGATTCATACAAAGTAACATAAAGCAACAAAACACCAAAAAACTTCCGTTTCATAATGTTAAAAATATATGTATTTAAGGAGCGTAGTTACAATGGTAACAAACATGTGCATTTACACCTGCACACACACACACACACACACACACCACGCACGGGACGCGCGCACACACTCCCATGCGTCCATCCCGAAGACAGCCAGCCTGTATCCATTGCCACCTCACCATCAATAGGCGGGTGGAATGCCTTGTCTGCATCATTATGAAGCTTTATTCGGGGCCAGAATCCCCACACACACCCATTCAGGGTGACCTTGGCTCAGGAATCCCTGAATGCCAGGCCTGGAGCGAGGCAGCGGGGCCCGCAATTCCCCCCCCCCCCCCCCCCCCCCCCCCGGGGAGATCCACGCACAAACAAGATAAGGCGAGGAACGGAAAAGAAAAGGGCCATTCTTCGGGGACGGCCGCAGCGCCGAGCCATACTGAATGACACCCTCGTTAAAGTGGCATTAAATGTCTCAGGAACATAGAAAAACACCTGTACCGCATTCCTGCGCGGGGCGCCTCCTCGCTGCTCCCTGTTTTCTCCCTGCGCTTCGCCATGAACAGAATCAGTTGTGCCGGGTACTGTAAGAAAGCTCAGGATAGGTCAGGTTACCTGGTTAACGGCGACGGGGTTCCTCCCCGCCTCCCACACCCGTTCCCCTCCTCCCACCCTCCCATTCTACCCAGGACAGCTTCATGGTCTGTGAGCATGCAAGTATGCTAAGCACGCTATTGATAGCTATCTTTGATGCTATCGATAGCTAGCTTTGACGCTATTGACAGCTAGCTTTGACGCTATTGAAAGCTAGCGTTGACGCTATTGAAAGCTAGCATTGACGCTATTGATAGCTAGCTTCAGGGTTGTTTTTTTTCCCACTACTGACATTCCTCCAGAAATTCCGCCAAACGGCACCCGCTTAACGTACACTTGTTTGTTGACGTTAACGTATATAGAAAACAAGCACAAAAAGAGCCCGCCCCGCACAGTATTATCTCTGTGCTTGGGTTCGTGAAACGCAGTAGGCCTATACAATGTCTAATTTTAGTCTTACTTGAAAAAGCACTAACGGTAGGAGTGTGGAAAAAAAAAAACACACATTTCCATCCCAGTTTAAAAATAACCAGGAGACTGAATTGGCCCTATACATGTTATGGTCTTATGTCAACCGCCGGGGAAGTCAAACAAACAGGGATCATTTCATATCTGTGGATTTAGACCTAAAGCTCGGGCCACACTGGGCTTGTTCCTTCAGCGATCACTCTGTAGCTCATCTGCAAGGTTTCCAAGAACCTAAACCTCATGTTGAAGCAGGAGGCTGTTCCAAGGTCGTTTTCCATCAATATCCCCTCCAAGCAAATTGGAGTGAAGAAACTCTTGACTCTCTGGCTTTCTTTTCAATAATCCCAGAAATGAAAATACCGAAATGAAAATACTGTTGAAAAAAGATATAGTGGTGAAAAGTAGTATCATCCACAGTTATATTGGTATCAGTAATGAACATTTACAGTAAAAGGGTGGGCATTGGTCATATTTGAATGTGTTGAATCTGTCATGACCATCAAAACCACCTTTTGCCACTCCACATATAATGACCATGTATTCATCTTTCATGATATTTTACTATACTATGATACTTTTATAGTGATAGACAGAATCAGCTTGAAACATTTTAATGATTACAATGCTATACACGTGACACAATCTTTGGGTAATAGTCATGTTGACTGCATTTGCAATCCAATGCTTCTTTGTGTATGATCTCTAGGATTTACATTGTGAGATATGTTGGGCAAATTAAAATACCGTTATTATCGTTTCATCTTGTTTTCAAGGGGTTGTTTTCATTCACTACACAGTCACTGGCTGCCAATCACTCTAATCACACTGCTAATCTTTCTGGATTCCACGTAAATACAGAAGGTGCACACGCACACACACACACACGCACGCGTGCGATAGGACCATCCTATGACCGTCTCTCATCCTTCATCTTCATTACTGGTTCTCGCACCTGGGTTTGCCAACTCTTGCTGGCAGGAGGGGCTAACAGTAATCTCATTCACCCCCCCCCCCACACACACACACACACACTCCACCCTCCATCTGCCATTACAAGGAGGACACTGTAGACCGGCCTGCTGCGTGTCAGTTGCAACAACCAGAAAGTCATCCAGCATTTAAAACGCATACCACTGCAATGAGCATTGGCTTACGTTTATGTTAGCCGACTACCGTTTGTCGTCCAGCTTGGTTACCTACCTTGGTTACCTTCCTTCTGTTCTCCAGATGTGAGCGAGTGTGTGAGCAATCCCTGCCAAAACGGGGGTACCTGCGTGGAGGGCGTCAACCAGTACAAGTGCACCTGCCCCCAAAACTGGAGTGGATCTCACTGCCAGCACCAAACCCAGACAGGTTAACTCCTCCTCAATTTTGTTCTAAAAAGAGACATTGATTTAACTTTGGAAGAATCTGGTAACTGCATTTGTAATCCACTCTTGATTACTTTTCAGTGTTTCTTCCCTGAATAACTGTATTCCTCTTTGTACAGTATTATGACCACTAGGAATTCATAAGGATTTTATTGTCTTTCAATATCTTGAATGTATGTATTTAATGTATTTAATAACATAACGCCCCCTAGCTGTTCTAAAATCACTGTAAATCACGGCCTCAAGTGGCTTATTGCTTTTATAAAACAGTTACTAAAACTACCTTGTAAGATTTCACAAAATAAACACACAGCAACATCTGTGTGATCACAGAAATAAATCATAATTTTTCCCCGTAGCAATATAGTTCCTCAAGGCAGCGAAATGGTTGCCAAGCAACACAGGCTAGCATCCAGGCTTTGGCCTACGGCCGCATTCATACTAAAAATGAATTGTTATGCGGTCACAGGTGTGTGTTTATAGAGTATTTTACAACAGCTTTCGAGCCAATCAGAATACCGGAACCCTCCATTTTATAACCTGAGGTCTATTACCTTACCCCCCCCCCCTTGAGAGCAGCGCCGCCAGAGTGGAGCGTCATGAACGACCCGGCGTTCAGCAGGCGGCCGCGCTGTGCCAAGGTGGACCGGGCCCAGCACTGCAGCTGCGACGCAGGCTTCCACATGAGCGGCACCGCCGAGAACACCATCTGCCAGGGTGAGCCGTGGACATCCACTTGTTACATACACTTCGGCCTCCGGTGCCGCTGCTTGCAGCTTTCCCGGGAAGACCCGCTCATCCAAACAACTTCACTTGACACGGCGCTTCCTTGGGTCCTTCGCTATACACCCGCCAAGTGTGAGGTCCGTCGGATGAGCGGTTGTCGAGAAACATGAGGGACAGCGAGACATGCGGCGACATACTAGACTATACTGTTGTGGTTATGGATGCATTTACCCGGCGTTGTAGTGGAGTGTGTGTACATGCATATCCCTGCCACAGATCATCCCATACGTTTTCTCCACGTTTACTACCATTTTATCCAGTGTAGGGGTGTGTGTGTGTGTGTGTGTGTGTGTCTGTGTATAGACAACACTCATCTCTTATCTTTCCCCCTGCCTTCTCAGACGTGAACGAGTGTGAGGTGTACCGGCTGGACCAGGGAGGGAAGCTCTGCATCCACGAGTGTGTCAACGTCCCAGGTTCCTACCACTGCTCCTGCCCCAGTGGCTACAAGCTCCTCCCAGATGGGCGGAGCTGCGAAGGTGAGTCACAGGAGGGGACAAAGGCCCATTCACAGGCATAATGGGCTGAAGGATCACGCTTGGTTCATGAGCTTCAGAGGACAACAGGTGTGGGTCGCAAACCGTTCGATCACCATGGTGTACACGTTTAAGGAGCCTTAGAAGAGTTTGTAGTGGTGGTTCCTGGGTTCCTGTGTAGATGTGTGTGTCAGCGGCTGCTCTCGCTATAATATGTACCCCCTGAGTTCATTCTGCTTGCCAGCGGAACAAATGAGCTCACCGCTTCCCAGGAAAAACAATCTGGAGGACATGAGGTGTGCACGTAACTGTGTGTGTGTGTGTGTGTGTGTAGTGGGGGGGGGGGGGGGGGGGGGGGGGGTTAAACTGAAAATCCAAATAAACAATCATAGCACAGTGCCCCCGTGCCTAGGCTGTGGTAACCAGGAAGTAGGGATTCAGTCAGGCAAACTGAAAATTGTTTCTCTCCTCTTTTTCCCCTCTTCTCTCTTCTACCCTCTCTTCTCGCCTTTTCCTATCCTCTTCTCCTTCCTTCTCTTCTCTCTCTCCTCCTATCCCCTATCCCCTCTCCTCTCCCCTTCTCCTTCCTTCTCCCCTGCGGCCTCCCTGCTACCTCTTCCGTGCTTTTTCCCGTCTGTTTCTCCTCCAGATGTGGACGAGTGTCTGAGCCAGCAGCACAACTGTAGCCGTGGGACGACGTGCATCAACACAGGGGGGACCTTCCAGTGTGTCGACCCCGAGTGTCCCCGTGCCCATGGCAACGTCAGCTACGTCAAGACGTCTCCCCTGTGAGTGGATCCTAGGCTCGCCACACTACATGATAAATGATAGGCGCTCTATGCATTTAGTGTTTGCAGTTTTTATTTTTATTTTTTTTTTTGGGTTCATTTGCTGCTTTTCTGTGCTTAGCTGCATCCTGAAATCATGGACCTTGGAAATGACCAAGAATAAGAATAGCATACAATGCATTATAAAGAACACGCTCACCATGCTAATAGTTAGTGCAAGACAGACAGAAAACTAAATTTAAAACTTTTTTTCCACCCTGAAAAAGAAAAGAAATGTAACTCTCGACAAGATGGCTTTAAGCAAGTCTCTTCAACATGATCTTTTACTTTCCTCTTGCCTGACAATCAAATGTGAGTATCAGCAGCTTTGTGTTTTAATCTGTATAACAGCAACGCGCTGCGTCCTTTCAAAGAGAGATCATACATGATCTCTCTTAATGTTTTCAACACATGTTTCTCGAGCCTTTATGTCATAGCCAACGATCGCCAGAGACATCATAATCTCTCAAGCACCCTTGGCTGCATTTTACACCTGCATTCGCCAGTTATTCACAAACTGCCTCATTTAAGCGCATGAAACGCAGCCCTGTCTATTCCCAGTGAAGCGTCTATGAGGTCAGATGTAGTCATACTGCCAGTAGAGTGGGTCAACATATGTTGGGAAAATCTGTAATTGGGAGAATGCCTGGACTTGTGTAAAATAGATTATTATTAATATTATAAAATGAAATATATGGGGGGGGGGTTGATGGGTCAGAGTGTACACAGAGGAGTGTGAGGACAAACTCAAATCATAAAGGAAGACCTTTTTTTTCCCTTTGTCCTCCACCATTTTGACAAAATGTCTTACAATTTTTCAGAGTCAGAAAGTCAGAAATCAACAATGCAAAATAGGGGGTATAGTTCCCGTAACCACCATGCCAGCAGGCCGAGTGTCCGTGTTCTTCTGTGTGTGTTTGTGTAGTCAGTGTTGTGTTGTTCTGTGTTGTCTCCTGTTCCCTCCCACCGAACACGTGCAGCACCAGGCTCATTGGGAGAGTCTAAATTGCCCATATGTGTGTGGAAAGTATGTGTGGAAAGTGTGTGTGTGTGTGTGCCTGTGTGTGTGTGTGTGTGTGTGTGTGTGTGTGTGTGTGTGTGTGTGTGTGTGTGTGTGTGTGCCTGTGTGTGTGTGTGTGTGTGTGTGTGTGCCTGTGTGTGTGTGTGCGTGTGTGTGTGTGTGTGTGTGAGGTTCATAGATATCAATGTTCACCAGTGATAATCTGGTAAAGAAGACGTATTGTTGCAATACCACATGAACAAAACCCCATTTACTTTTTTGTGTGGAGAGATTCCTCCACAAAAATTATTCTATTTTTTTCTTCTTCAAAAAGTCCCAAACCACAGATCTAAACCAGATTCATGAGCACTTATTGTATGAATCACTGGCGTTCACCACATCCATCCTGCCGATCTCTCACCAGCAACGAGTTGGTGTGCCTGCCAACCAACTGAGCAATCTGAGCAGTGTCCTTTTGATATTCATGCCTGTGTTATTTTGCGTCCTTCTTCCCCAGCCAATGCGAGAGGAACCCCTGTCCAGTGGACAGCCGAGCCTGCCACCTGGCCCCCAAGACCGTGTCCTTCCACTACCTGTCCCTGCCCTCCAACCTGAAGACCCCCGCCACGCTTTTCCGCATGGCCACCGCCACCGCGCCCGGCCGCACGGGGCCCGACAGCCTGCGCTTCGGCATCGTCGGGGGCAACGCCCGCGGCACGTTCGTCATGCAGCGGTCGGACCGGCAGACGGGCGAGCTGCTCCTGGTGCAGCAGCTGCAGGGGCCGCTGGACGTCAGCGTGGACGTGGACATGTCCGAGTACAGTGAGCGCACCTTCCAGGCCAAACACGTGGCCAAGGTCCACGTGTTGGTCTCCCCTTACAGCTTCTGAAGGGGTGGGTGGGAAGCAGTGCCCAGAAGAGGCGAGGACTTGAGAGAAGATGGGGTTATGAGAAAAAAAAGAGCGTATGGAACAAGACACTGAGCCTATTGATGCTGATAGATCGTTAACCGTAACATTGGTTCGGTTGTCTTGAGTTCACAGTCGACAAGCTGTTTTTATTCGAGTGCCATGCATGAATGCTGTGGGCTTGGAGAATGGTGAAATGTACTGAAAGAGAGAGCAGTGTGCCATAGCTGATTTATTTTGAATACAGCAAGAGTTGAGACGTATGGAAATAAAACAAAACCTGTCTGTAAAAATGTGGATTAGCGTAAGAGAGTTGGATTGAGTGGATCAGAGAACGAAATTTGACTATGTATTTTTTCTGTTGATGATTCTCATATGTGTTCGTTTTGGGCCCATCTTAGATCATTTTTGTGTTGCTTAGCATTTGCCCCATTTAATGCACTACCCTAGCTTCTTTGCGAAAGAGTCACAAATCCCTCTTAGACATTAGAACCGCAATAATTCTTATTTATTGGAAATATTATTGCTGGTTTTGTAAGTTTAAATATATGCATCAGGTGTATCTTTTATCTCACTGTATGTAATGAATATTTGTTAGGGTTTTTTTACTGGTTTGCTATGTCAAAGAAGTCATTTGTATTTACAGTTTGTAACAGTAAAAGCAGTTATGTACATGGTCATGTTTTACTATGTTTTTACATACAGTAAGCTATAGAAACATTGTGTAATTACATCGTAATCTATCTTGATTTGACAGAGCACTACAAAATATAGCTGGTATTTTAATGACACTCTCCATAACTATTTCTCTCCTGAACTAAAAATAAAGCTGGCCCGAGACTTCAGTCCTTGTTTATTAAAAGTGCCTCACTTGATGTTCAACAGTATGTTTCTAAATTACTCCCGAGATTTGCTGCGACTTTCCTTCTAAAACCATTACATTACATTTTTAAGAATAACCAGCGCTAGGATGGCTATCGCAGGCATGCCTGGCCAATCACTGACTCTAAATAAACACTGCATGGCTTTATGGCAAGCATGGCATTCCCAATGTATGAAGACAGGAATGTTTGTTTTGAATTAAACATACCCCAGTCAAAGCCACACTCATTGACGGTCTGAGAAATGAAAGAAAAACCTCAGGTTTTTTTTTTTACGTAGACAATAATAGCCATCATAATATGAAAAACACATTTGTCTGTTATTTTTCTTTGCTAATGTATTTTTTGGGAGAAAGAGAATATGTTAATGTTCACCACATGTGGTCTAGACATCTTTTCTCTTCCTCTTCTATCTTCATCCTCCTCATCCCCTCCTATCTTCATACACAGCTTAAGATTGGTAATAAGTCAGATCAAAGGTGATTCTTTGAGGAGCGTCACAACACCCAAGCCCTGATCAGGGGGAAGAGCAACAGGCTCTAATGTCTGGCCAAACTTCCTCCCTGGTGAAGTGTCTGTGTTAAAGATGTTTGTTGCACACATGGTGAACGATATCTGAGCCCATCAGGAGATGATAATAATAATAGGGACAATGCCACATTCCACAAGTCATAGGCGTAGTTTTTAGTAGGGACGCTAAGGACATGTCCACTCCAGACAAATGTCAAGAGTGTCCCTACCAAAAATCGCAATCCAGCAGAACAATGTATTTATAGAGACTATAGTTAAAATGAACAGAATGATCGGACAGGTCTGCCAAATCGGCAATCTCTCCCGACATCTGATCTGCAAAAGCCAAACAACAGCTGACTTCCTCTCCTCCTTCCTTTATTCTTGCCTCGTCTCCTCGTTCCCTCCTGACCGTTTTTTACTTCTAGTTCAACTTATCAGAATGTCAGTTAACACTTGTCTTCTATTAGGGACGACAAATACAAAAGTAACACACTCGTATCTCTGGCTAGAGCACACTACTGGCACACAGACAAGAGTGTGTTACTTTTGTATTTGTCTTCCCTAATAGAAGACAAGTGTTAACTGACATTCTGATAAGTTGAACTAGAAGTCAAATGAAAATTGTTCCTCAAATATAAGCTGTAAACTAAAGCTGGGCCCTGTCCTGGGACCACTCCCTGTCCAAGGTCCTCCTGGGGTCGTTTTTCAAGGAACCTGGACCCCATGGGACTCAGAGGCCTTGGTGACCCGTACAGGAACTGTGGGTGTCCTAGGAAACAAACCCTGCATGGGGTCGGGACCCCAAGGTTGGAGGCCCTGTAAAGCAATAAATAAGTAAAAAATAGTAATTGGTATGAAGGCACACCTGTAGGCTGTGGGGGTTGGTAAATAATGGTGTTCAGGATCATCTGATTCTGTATTAGCCTACCCCAAAAATATATAGGTTGTTGTTGATAATCTGTACTAAATTAATGCCATTTCCAAGTCACATGTCAGAAACACATGCCATAGAGATTTATATGCCCATGGTGAACCCTTCACAGTGCTTCATCACAGCAGAAAGGTGTACATTTTTATAGGTATCAAGTGACATATGGACCTTTTCATGAGAAAAAAATCTCCACATTCCAGATCTCTGGATTCCAAGGCTGAGCTGTACTGCACAGGTGAAAAAATACTATAGGCCTACTATATTATAATAATAATAATAATAATAATAATAATAATAATAATAATAATAATAATAGTAATAATAATAATAATAATAGTAATAATAATAATAATAATATACTTAAGTGTACTAAAAATATACTTTAAGCATTCTAAATTTCCTAAAAGTATACTTTCCTCATAGTATATTTAAAGTATGTTAAAGATATACTTGTAATAAGTTGTCATTAAGTTGAACATAAGTGTAGGCCTACTAAGAATAAGTATTACCATTTTGCTCTGCTTTTAGTGGTATTTATATACTTATAATAAAGTACAAGTTTCATAAGTGCATTGTAAGCACTTTAATATTAGTACTTTTAAAGTTATACTCTCGTGTACCAAAAAAAGCATCTAAAAGATTTATAGTAGATTTTCAGTGAACTTGTAAAAAGTATATATTTTTTCTTGTCCTAGTGAATACACTATTAGTATTCTTTATCATAGTGTACTTTTATCTCACTTCATTAATGTTGCATTCAAGTATACTTACAAAAAGTATACTTTAATAGTATATTTTAGTTGTACTGCAGTGCACCTCAAGTAGGCGACTTATACTAAATCTGAATTATTTTCAGTTGTCTCTTGACTCTGAAAAGTATATTTATATCCCAAAGTGTCATCCTTTTGTGTAACACTTGCAGTTGCTTGCAAGTTTTTCAGACATTACTGGCTGTTCTATAATCAGCTGTTAATTGAGTCTTTTGTAACCCAGGTCGTATAGAACAACATCTCCTTGCTTTGCCTATCTTGAAAGCCATACGTAAATCCATAAGCCCTTTCAAAGTGAAATACTAGAAGCTCTCCCTCTCTCTCCTGCTCCTTATGAATCCCTATGAAAACAAAATGGAGGCATATTTTGTCAGTGGGACGGGTTGGTTGGTTTGGAATGTAAGTGTGAAAAGTGAAAGCTTTTTTCTTATGCAGGAAAGGAGGTCACCTATAGACCTTTTAGTGTGGGGAAAATAATACAAATAATTGTATAAATAAAGCCTAAAGGTTTGTATTAAGATGTATTATTGCAGTGGGCCACAAATGGGTAGTGACACAATTAATCTGCAATTGGGAATCAAAGTAGTAGTAGTAGTAGTAGTAGTCGTAGTCGTAGTAGTGGTAGTGGCTATATAAGACGATATTATTAGACTGTTTGTATTGGGTTGCTTGTATGCAGCTCACCATTCCTGGCCCCTTAAATACCATCTGGTTGGTTTAACACTGATTTCATAACTATAGACTTAAAACAGTGTGACTAAAAGGTCACCTGGATGGACTTTAGCCCACAGGCTAAAGGAACTGAAGAGCACTGTGCATTACTGGACAGTGAGCACATGAAAGAATATAGGAATTATCTAAATTTTTACCAACGCTCTCCATGAATGTAGCATAATTTCACATGCTGCTTTCACATCATCTTTGGTATAATCATTTTAAAAACTGTGCACTGCATGCATTATTTGCATAGGTTTAGTTCTTTTATCATTCTAGTCTAGTTACCACTCATTATTTCTGCTACATTTTATAACTTTATGCATAGAAACTATGTTTGTAAGACATCACCAGCAATACATTTCCACAGAGGAAAAGGGCAAAATCACAAACTTTAGTAAAAATATAGATTTTATTGAAACGTAAGAGCACTATAACCCCTGTAACTAATAATACAATTTGGTTGTAGAGAGGCTCCAATCTGGAGGGAAATGCAGAGAAGGAAAAGTACAAGCCAGTATGAAAAGTTCAAGAACCCCTGAAAATAAAAGGTGCTAGAATCCAGACACCTCCACACCTGTGGAACTAGGAAACAACAGGACAGAGCCAAACGCCCATCTGTACAAATAATCAACCAACCGTCCACGGCAGACGGACACACTTTACACAGAGAGGGGGGGGGGGGGGGGGGGGGTGGAAATAGCACTTTGCCATCATAAACGCAATTATTCCAGGTTCCTCTCACATATTCAGATTTATAGAAAACACAGGAATCTTAATCACTACATTGTAAAACCATGGCAACGACCGTGTGCTATAACTTGGACCCGTTGCATAGAACAAGGAGCCAGCCAGGCCGCTGAAGTGTGCCACCACCAATGCAGAGCTAAAATGACGATGAGAAAAGAACACTGTTTAGGAATCGACTACAATGTTTTTTTCCAGAAAAGAAGAGATTTTTCCAAAAAAGTGACGTCATTTACTACATCTTTCATAATACAGTGTGAATGAGAGTCAAAGGAGCCACCGAAGAGTGCACATTCATATACATTAAGATTTAGAGTGAACATTACTCCAAACTAAAAGTCCCTCAAAATTAAGTACACTTAATAACACAAATAAATAACTCATGGGGATGGGGGGGAGGGGGGGGGTGGTCAGCCTTAATACAGCTCTCTCCATTTCTCTTTATTTCATGGCTAAACATTTCACATGCACACTCAGATATTCCACATAAAAACCACAACCAAACAATGCAACTCACTCAAGTCCATAATGACTTGTAATGCATGTGTAATTATCTGTATGGATAATTACACATTCTTCTCACACAAAAAGTCCTTATTAAAGAGAATTGAAATGGTCCTTCGACTTGACCAACATGAAACAATAGCATGTATTGAAAGAAAAGAGTTCCTAGGCCAATATATTAATTACAAAAAAATCATGTCTCCACTGTTGCAAATTCAATCTCCAATAGTTTCCATTCATTAGTTGCCTTCTTAGTATACAACCCACTGCAACGCAGCTCAGTAGCCGTTCCTACAGCACTGTACAGGACGCCATAGAAAAAGTACTCAAACAAAACAAAAACATGTATACGGCTAAACTAGAGTTCATGCATGAGGTCGGCTACTCATCCTTAGATTAAATATAATGTCACACACACAAAAACAGAAATAAATTAATCTGTTAATACACAACCCCTGACGCTCCAAACATGACAGGTAAAGCTTAGGTCTATTGCAGCAGAGAAACAAAAGAAGACGCTTGGTAAGGAGATGAGACCGATCAGAGGTCCGTTTCCCGCCACTGCAGGAGGCCAACCTCTGCCCTCCGATGTCAGGGAACAGAGCACCTCGTTAAGCCTCACCCCCTCCACATGGGTCTCTCCCAATAGGAGTCTAACGCGGGACCATGAGGAGAATCGGAAGGAATAAATGGGCAACGCCTCACATTAACAGGTAAACAAAGAAGAGAAACGT
Source organism: Merluccius polli (assembly GCA_030340625.1). Lineage (NCBI taxonomy): Eukaryota > Metazoa > Chordata > Actinopteri > Gadiformes > Merlucciidae > Merluccius > Merluccius polli. The sequence continues at coordinate 335,401 of JAOPHQ010001714.1, read as the reverse complement.
GAACACGGTTCACGGGGACGGAGACCCCTCGTCAGATCACCGTTTGTGCTGGAACCGCCCTCTGATGCAGTGGGGGAGTGGGGGCAAAAGTTTCATGCTCACTCCATCTTGGACATCTCATACTTGGTGGTCATAATCTCCTGAAAAAAATACATCATAAAATGGATGTCATCATCGTGTGCGAGAGTTTAAAAAACTGATCAGGAAACCAATAATATATATAAACACTTCAATCACCATCAGCTTTACTTTATTATAGATATTGCCCAGAAACGGGTAGCAAAAAAACAAACAATTTCTGGGCATGCTTCCATCACACACACAGGGGTTCCCTTTCCCAGTTTACTGGCTGTGGTACAGCTTCGGCCTTAGGCCTTGGAAACATATTCCCACTCTGTTAACAGGAACGCATGAGTAACAATACGATTCATACCTCATCTGAATCCAGCAGAACCGGCAGAGCTCTGCAACAGACACAAAAAATAAGATGGGTATCAGAGGATTCAAGTCTACCATTGCTCTTGTGTAAGGAAAGGCTTTGCTGGGGTTCAATACATATAAATGGGATGCTTACACATCTGTAAGGGAGCTCGGTATGTTATCCTCCACCCACTTCAGGTCTTCCTCCTGGTTGTGTCAAACAAACAGAAGAACAAGAGAAAGAGGTGAAACACTGCCCCCTGTTGGAACATGGAGGAGTATGAGCTCCATGCACCGACAGCTGTGAAGAGAGATGAAATGGCCAGAGATTCAGGCAGAGATTAAAAGCTGGAACTAGAGCGTGACCAGAGTGTGGTGGTGACTGAGGATACTGACCGCGGCGGCGGCCGGAGGCTTCGCCGTGCCGTTCGTCTCATTCTTGGCCGCTCTCATCTTAATCCCCTCAGCTAAGAACAAAAAAGACAACAGACATCAGAGGGACATCAGACATCAGAGGAACAAAACGTGACTTCACATAATGCAAATAGTACAATGTACTCCACATACAGAGATTGACAGAGGCCAGGAACTCAACTTCCTCATCGTCGTCTGAATCGTCGATCAGTGGGGTGAAGGCATACCTGGAGGAAGACCCCCCCCAACATCCGTCAACCACAAATTCTTTCCAGCAGAACACAAGAACAACACAGCGGTCTCATATTGCCTGTCTTTGGCTTTTAAATCAGCACAATAGAATACAAAAAACAAGACTGCGCAATATTTCGTTTTAGATATATTGTCGCTATACATCGTAATGTGCGTATGTGCAATAGGGACACTGAAGAGCGCAATTTTTGTTTAAAGGATGCGATAGCTAAGGTGAATGACATCAGTCACTGTTAAAACTTTTTTGTGGCCCAATACAAAATAAAAACTTCATAAACTTCTCTCATATCGCAATATATTGCAAAGAACAAAAGTAGCGCAATGTCATTTTTTTTTGTGAAGCCCTAATTTTTATTTGGCTCGGTGTCTCAGTCGACTAGTGCACCGACCACATAGACGGCACGCCTTGTAGTGGCTCCACAGGTTCCACTGTGACCTGTGGCCCTATTACGCAATGTGTCATTCCCTCTCTCATTCAACAGACCTCCCTGCGTCTTCACTTCACTTCACTTCACTTCACTTTCCATAAAGCATAAAATATGAGTTTTCCCGTATGTACCTTTGGTTGTTGGCGGACGGTCTCCATAGAAACATGATGACCAGCAGTATGATCGAGAACAGAAACCTCCAGAAGGCATCGTCTACCCAAAGCTCCATCCAATCCTGTTGACGGGAGGAAGGATCCATTAGGGAGCTATCTGGATGTGTTTGTAAAGGTGAATGCAAGTTTGACTGTGTATACTTACAGACTGACAGTCTGCCAGTCTGAACTTCTTGGTTGTCCACACCATGAAAATAATGGAAGCTAAACAATAGAAGAAAACATTTTCGGTAAAAAAAAATTGTTTAAAAACAAACAAACAAACCATACAGTAATGATAATCTTGCCAGGGATATAAATAAATAAATGAAGGCAATCTTGATATGAAACATTTCCTTCCCATTGGCCCAATACACAAAACATTGGCTGATATTCAAACTCCTCAACTCCTGATAAGCCGGTGTGGGAGGGCCAAAGACAAGCGGTTGGCAGACAGACCTATGACGGCGAAGATGAGCGTGTTGGTGAAATGTCTGTAGAGAGACAGCTTCACAGGGTTCCTTCGCAGCTTCAGTGTCTTGATGGTTTGTGCCAGACTGACAAATATGTTCATGGCAGTCAAGGAGAACATGGCGACGACAATGCATACAGTGATAACATATTCCTGATATAACCTACAGTTCTACTCCATCAGGATTATACAACTACATGGTAAGCATCTTATCAGACATCATCTACTGCAGGGCATAGGGCAGGGGCAAAGGTCATATTTTACTATTACAATGTAGCTTTAAGCTACAATACAGATAGTATACAAAGTCAGTCCCTGGTACACTTTATGGATTAAGAGAGTCCATAGGGTGCATAATTAGATAGCCCATGGGTGGATCCTTCTTGTTCTCCTAGTGTGGCGGTGTGGGATCAGAGCAGGTCTAAAGATCTACACACTGAGCTTGAGTGAGTCTTCCCTGGACAGGACTAGCTGGACTTCTCAACTTTCATTTGGAGTAAAAGAAAATGTCACCCACCACCAGTCAGAAATAAGCATGGCTCTAGGTTCTGCCTCACACTTAATTAATGCCTAGAATACTGTATACAGTGAGACAAATTATTTTGTTTAAAGATACATTGGCAAATTATGTTTGTCATATGTTTGTCAATGTTTTTTTTTTTTTTCAGTGACAGCCAAGCAAAGTTTTGCAGTCCCATTGTTGGAAATTGTATTTTACCAGCTATCTAAAAAAGAAAAAACAAGAAGGTGAGAGGCAGAGGAGAGCCAGCTTGGAAGTTACACCAAAGGATATCCACCAGCATAGAGAGGAGTCAAGCAGAGCCAGGGGGATGTCGGCCAGCAGGGCTAGGTCAGAGTCCTTGGCCTGAGGGTGGACGGAGGAGGACGGACAGCAGAGGAAATGGAGGGAAAGGTGATATAAAGAAGGGACAGGAGGACCAGAGGGAGGGTGCAATGAAAGAAAAGCCAAAAAAAAGGAGCAAATCAGAGATCCTTCACAGGAGGGTTTCCCGCGATGTCACGCACATTCCAAGCCGCCATCTTAGTGCTTTTCCACCATTATTATAAGTATTAAAACAACAACTGGTTGCTTGTATTATTCTAGAGTTGTTGGTCAAGAAGTACCAAGATGGCGGCTTGAACTGGAATTTCAGATCACATGATAATTTGAAACCCTCCTACATCAAAGGGAAAACCCATGAGGAGATCAAAAGGGAGGAATAGAACTGATAGAAATAGAATATACAGCCACCATTACCAAGCTCAACCAATGAGAAAAGGGGGGGGGGGGGGGTTTCTGGGATGCTAACGGTAATAACAGACATAGCATTGTGATGGCTGAGGTTTCACTTGGCTGCATGGAGTGATGGCTACAGGTATTTTGGAAGGATATGAACCAGAGGAAACAGGAGTCAAACACAGCCAGGACAATGTCGGTAATGATAACTTGGCCATTGTCTCCGCCCTTAGGTGAGGGGAAACCCACATAATTAAAAAACACACACACACTGATCAACATCTGGAAGCACACTGCTCAGCATGATCAGCAAATTAAAAGACAAAACTTCACTAACATTTCTCATTCACATTGTCATCGTGTCCCACCGCAAGGAGGATTATTGTTCATAATAACAACTCAACAAAAGCCCATACAAATCAGCAAAAGGACCATCCTGTCACCGTGTGTTTAATAAACTTAAAAAGAGTATGCTGCTCACCCCTGTGATCCTGAGCACTCCTTCGATGCTAGCGAAGGCAAAGTACAGCACGCCGAGCCCTACCACTCTGTGCATCACCGTCCCAAGTCGAGGCCTGAGGGGGGGGGGGTGAAAAGAGAAAGAGAAAGAGAGACAGACAGAGAGACAGAGAGAGACAGAGAGACAGAGACATGCAGGAAAACTCATTACTGCTTGCATGCTCGGGTGCGTGTGTTCTCTCACCGCATGCCAATCATCATACAAGTAATACATATGCCAGTGTATGGGTCAATATTTAAAAGACAATAATAATAATAATAATAATAATAATAATAATGCTGACTTAGGGCTTTAGTCCATAGTGTTTTTATCTGGCAGAAAAGCGCTGGCAGGGCGCTGGGGAGCGCTGGGATGAAGCGCTTGTGCGGTGAGAGAAAAAAAAACGCTACATGGACACAAGCCCTTACTTGACGATGCCATAGCCCAGGCTCACTATGATGACGAGCAGTCGTGCCAGAGTCCTCTTAAGGGCAGAGACCAGCTCAGCAAAGATCAGCAGGCCATGAGCTGGAGCAGACAGCACCCAGAGGAAGAAAAGACGGTTACAGTCAGAAAGCTACATAAATAATCTGCCTTTAAATCACTTCCGGTGACGTCAAAGTCAAGCCACTCCAGAAAGTCAAATGCACAGCATAACATGGTCATTCTGTACAGTACAAGTAAATTCCATAGAGGCGAGGATCATCTACAAAGCAAGACTTGGCGGCATACATAAAAATAAACACACATAATCAGTAATGGCAAACAAAAAAAAAAAGTGGCAAAGATAAGTCAATACATGAAATAAAATATTAAATATGATGAACCAAAGCTACATGAGTGCCATCTAAGACCTCCAGAGTAGCAAGACAGGACGCTGTTGTGTCACGGACAGGAGGGAGGGGTCGGGTATGACTCACAAGCCGAGCCAACGGCATTGGTGTTCTCAAACTCGGCGCAGAAGACGGCCTTCTCCACCATGCCCAGGAAGATGACTCCGGCAATCCAGAACTGGATACGCAGCAGATCCTTCCAGTAGCAGGCGGCCCAGACAAACCACAGCAGGGCGTAGAGGATGTACGCCATGCACATCACCATGTAGAACTATGGGGGACAAGGAGTCACTGTCTGGTCAACTCAACATGTACACGGCTTACATGCCATTTTTTTCCTGACCTGCATCCAGCAGTGGCACAATGTCAGTGTTTTTTTTTTCTTAGTATTAATAATTATGTTGGGTGCCCCAAAAATACTATTTGATACATTTAAAAATCTAAATCATAGGTGCCATAGGTGCCCCCTACTGCATCCCTCTCAATTGTTTCCTTATTTATTATTGTCATTGGAGAAATATGGTGGGAAAATATTGACAGCAAAATAGTTTTCTGCTATAGAAGAATAAAAATGCATGATGAACTGTCGGTGGCATTAGCTCATGAATGTCTTAGATTAGATGTAAGAAGCATAAAGAAAAAAAGTAACATGAGGGACGTAATAATAGAAAGTAGCCTACATATTTGATTGTGTAGAACAGAAGCAGAAGCAGAAGCAACAGTATTATGAAACCCAGACGATGAGGTGGCTACAAATTACAGACTGAAAACTGTATTTGCCCTAACATTAATGAAAAAAAGAGTGCCTCGCACACATAGTGCGCTCGCATGCAATTTGTTGTTATGTTGTTACACCATTTCTGTTCACTGATCACACCAAAACCTCTCTGCAACTGTGTACTTCAGCACCGTGCACATCAACATGTACATCAGCACCGTGCACATCAACATAGTGCCCCTCACACACATCTCTTAGGGGAAACAGTGTATGTACAAGCAGTTGGTCTGCACTTCAGAGATCAACTGCTGCTATACCTGCTAAAATTCTTCATTGTTTTACCTATTAAACAAGCACTAAAGGCCCCAAAAATATATAATTAATTCCAACGACTGGTTCACAGCCATGAAAAAAATGCTGTCCATATTGTACATATGGCTGCATTCTTGTTTCACAATAGATTACAATAGAGTGAGTATTCTTTGACTAGGAGATTCACTTTTTTCTGTTTATCATGAAATATCTGGAAACATGCCATTGTCTTCTTAATACATGATTATGTCATCACTGAATCTACTTACGATCATGAGAGGCCACTCGGTGATAGAAATAAAGCCATGGGTGCCTTTCATGATGACGTTAACTGAAAAAGGAAAACAGTAGACGTAATACATCTACACATACAGAGAAATGGACAATGCAATTCAATCGTCAACATCGGTGTATAGTGACAGCGTACTGTAAATGACACAGATGGCTGCGTGAAAAATTCCATACTAACATGCCATCTAGTACGCTAAAACAGTATGTGAGATGTGTATGTCTTAAACCTTAGTATGAAACCAAAAGTATGTAAAGTGCATACTATTTCCAGGAAAATACTATTAATAAATAATATAACAGTATGCAAACACTGGACACTACGCCGGCATAATTACCGGTATCCCACAATGCAAAGCAGTAGTGATGACGTGACAACAAATGGCGGACAGCGACCATGGCAACTCTGGCATAACGTCATTAACCCTTCGATTTATAAGGTCTCACTTTGCTAGGCAACCGGCAAGGAGGCTCTCAGTAAGTGACGTGATAATAACAGGCTGAGAGGTGCATCCGAAAAGACACATACTACTGTTTATTCACACAAAAGTATGTTGAACGATGACACATACTGCGTATGTAGTGCATAGTATGCGATTTGCTCACGGCTTAGATTCCAGGCGACCTCTGGTTTGCTGGCTGTGATTTTGACCACCAGGAGGTAGGGGCCGTCCTTCCACGTGGTGACTATGACATCATCCTTGAGCTTCAAACTGCTGTTACCATTGACGATTTCCTCAGTGAGCCACCTGGTATAGTTTTCATCCTGGAATGGCAAATAAAGCAAATGTAAAAATCTGCTAACACAAAAGTTTGATCATTACAATTCACTATTCCTATTTCACTTAGATTCAGATTGGGTCTTAGGGGGTTCATGTGTGTGAGTCTATGACTTGAAATCAAAGCACAATCGAGCTAAATCTCTCAAAAACAGACAACGACGATCTGCTGATGAACAATGAGTTTGGAAAGCAGGATCTGCATCCTAGCGCTAAGGAGAAGAACCTTAGTGCATTCATAACATTCAAAAGCAATGAGTTTGCCTTACTGGCTGTTCATTCACAGGCGGACTGCGAGGGCGAGGGTCTGCCTTGGTTTTCTGAAACACATAATTATGACAATAATAATAATAACAATAATAACAATAATAATAAATTGTATTTGTATAGTGCTTTTCAAGACTCTTTACATAGATAAAAGTCAAAATATCATAAAATTCACAGTAAAAATTTAAAACAAATGTCAGTATAAAGTCAACTGAAACACAACTCAAGACACAGAGCTTAAAAGTGATTACAATGCAAGATGGTAGAGTGAAAGACAAAACTCCTACATTGAGCATGGGGAAGGTGTGCTGTCCACTGTTACAGGTTAAGCCAGTGTGTTTGTGTTCAATGTAGTCTCCCTCTCTGAGAGGGTTGGGATCCAGGCTATTCCCGCGAATCAGAGGTACTCTATCATACATTTCCTGGGAAGAGGAGCAGTCAGTTAGAGCCTAGCTTTGCCAACACACCACAAAGGTGTCCTTGAAAAAGAGAGGCTGCTCTCAATGGCCCTCCCTTAATAAATAAAGGTTTACATGCATACATACATACAAAGGTGTGGTTTATGAAAACCACATCCCTCATACAACACATCTTTGAATTACTAACTGAGAATTTAAAATTTTAGGAGTACTCACCTCGATATTCCTGAACTCATTGTGACAGGGGTAGAACTTTAAATACCATTGAATGGTATAGGTAACATCTTCGGGACAGCCTAAACCACTAACTAAAAAGTGGCAACAATTGTATTAATGAGCATGGGAGTGTACAGTAGCCTTGAAGTCAATCATTTAATATGTCCCAGTTTAGATACGATTTGCCCATACCTTTCAACTGTATGTCCGTGTCTTTATACATTGATTTCTTCAACAGCAACGGTCTTGAATTCTATTACGGGTGAAGGATGAATGTTAGCCTTGTATGAAAACTGTGTGTGTGTGTGTGTGTGTGTGTGTGTGTGAGTCTGTGAGTCTGTGTGTTTTGGAGGGGGGGGGGGGGGGGATTAGAGTGATCCAGGTAGGCTATTAGGCAGCTTATCTTACTCTGCAACGTGATCCCAATATTGAGCACAATCAGTGTAGGTAACTGGAACTTCTCAAAACTTGCATTATTGATCACAGTGGTTGGTTGGCTTTGCTTTCCTTTGACTCGTTTCAGGTACGGTCAAGTCTAAGTCGATGAAATGCCACATGGGTGTTCAATTTATGACACTATTCACTATTTAAACGCGTTTAAAAAAAGACATGTTGTACAATGTCTTATTGTTGGACTCTCATATGCAAGCATTCACAGTGGCCTTTTAAAGGTATCGACAGTCCAATGACATGATAATCTGTCAAAGAAATAGGTTTAATCTTAGTAATTTAATTGCAATGGACTGTTATTTATGGAAAATGAAGACAGTCAGCAAACTGCAATACTAGTAAGTAGTAGTATCTAAATAACTAGCAGTAGTAATATCAAAATAACTAGCAGTAGCAGTATCTAAATAACTGGCAGTAGTAACTCAATAACTAGCAGTAGCAGTATCTAAATAACTGGCAGTAGTAACTCAATAACTAGCAGTAGTAGTATCTAAATAACTAGCAGTAGTAGTATCTAAATAACTAGCAGTAGTAGTATCTAAATAACTAGCAGTAGTAGTATCTAAATAACTAGCAGTAGTAGTATCTAAATAACTAGCAGTAGTAGTAACTCAATAACTAGCAGTAGTAACTCAATAACTAGCAGTAGTAGTATCTAAATAACTAGCAGTAGTAGTATCTAAATAACTAGCAGTAGTAGTATCTAAATAACTAGCAGTAGTAGTAACTCAATAACTAGCAGTAGCAGTATCTAAATAACTAGCAGTAGTAGTATCTAAATAACTAGCAGTAGTAGTAACTCAATAACTAGCAGTAGTAGTATCTAAATAACTAGCAGTAGTAGTATCTAAATAACTAGCAGTAGTAGTATCTAAATAACTAGCAGTAGTAGTATCTAAATAACTAGCAGTAGTAGTATCTAAATAACTAGCAGTAGTAGTATCTCAATAACTAGCAGTAGTAGTAACTCAATAACTAGCAGTAGTAGTATCTAAATAACTAGCAGTAGTAGTATCTAAATAACTAGCAGTAGTAGTATCTCAATAACTAGAGGAGGCTAGTTAGCTAGCCAATACAAAGCGGCTCTTGTTTGAGTTCCCCATGTCTCGGTCTTGAAGCCACCCGGTCTTATGTCTCTCTTGTTTTACTTGTAATACATGTGCATCACAGGACATATTACACGATATCAACATAGCGCTGCGCGCCAGGCTCAATGTTTTTAGCGAGATAGCCTAGCAGGCTAACGTCCCGGGCTAGCCTTTAGTTTGCCTATCCTACATTCAGTACTCGGTTGTAGTACTTACATTGACAACGATAATGTCCCATTGTCCGGCCTCGGGAGCGGCTATCACTCTATTTACATGGCCTAATAAAATCGCTGACATAATTTGAAACAGCCATTGATTGCACATGACTGCAGACAGACGGTTCCACGTCCTCATCTTGACGGCTGCGGCAGGACTGACGCGGAACACTTCCGCATCCAGCCATCTACGTCATCAGAGCCTCGCCATGGAGGCGCTGTTTTTTTTAAATGAGCCCAGCAATAACAATAATAACAATAACAATAACAATAATAATAATAATAATAATAATAATAAAGGAAAGTGTAACTCTCCCGTCATAGACCATTGGTCAAATGATCTGCAGTTCTCGTGGCCAAATGTTATTAAACGTTAAAATCATTCCTTAGTAAAAAAAAAAGAGGAAAAAACAGATAATTACTAGGTAATTCTGAGTTACAGTTGACAGCTTTATTTTATTACATTTAGGATTAAAAGTTAAACAAATAAAAAGCTGTCAAATGTTACCAATGCTACCATTTGATATTTATTATTCTGTTTTGAATCCATCCTTTTGTTTCATGAAAACATTGCCACACAATGCTGTCACGTTTCAAAAATGTTTTATTACAAACGTCACCAAATATTTAAAAACAAATTATATTAGGATTTATATACGTTTCATCAAGCTTTCGTTCGTTGACAACAGGCACTTGAGATAAACTTAATTTTAATGTTTTTACTTAACATTTATTGCACTGGAGAGAAACCCGTTGATGGAGGAGAAAATTCGTAACTCAGTTTTTCAGAGGTCCCTTTACTCTACTAATGAAATGCCTCTATCCTTGTTGTAATGTTGATACATACATTTATTTTCTGGTGCAAAAAAAAACATCAAAGCAAAAGATGAGTCCATCCTCTTTTTATGATGCCCAACCCCAAAACGTTCCTCTATTCCTCATAGTAGTCTGTGGAGTAGCCTGGTTAACATAGAGACAGCTCTTTTTGAAAGAACACCTACTGTAGGCGCACACACCCTACAGCATTTTAGTGTAGGCGGGAACATTTTAAGGTTATAAAAGACATATTCCAAGATTTTCACGATGAAGTAATAGTTCATTAAAGTCAAATATTTCACAGTTATATCAGGAGCTTATTAAAACATTTGGATTTCCGAAACACTGTCGCTAATAACACTTGTGTAGGTATGCTACAAAAGGCATATGCTGCCTTGTACATTGCCAAATCAAAATCAATACTCTGGAAAATAACCAACACTATGAAATGTCAATGTGCTCCAAAAGTCATTAGATACACACACTCTGTCGCAACTGGAAACAATCTTCTCGTTTCCTCTGCCGCAATCCTTATAGCAGGGAAGTTGTGTCACATGACGAGTGATCTACGCCCGCCCGGTCAGCAGCCATGCCTCCGTTTGCCGTTGTTCGTAATAAACCGCCTCTTGGCAAAAGGGCCATGTCCTCACCAGCGGAGGTCGCGGTGGCGGTGGATCTGGAGGAAGGGTCCGAGGAAGAGATCACCACAACGTAACGATCATCATCGCCATCGTTGCCGTCGTTGTCATGGTCGCATTCGCCATTGGGGTCCACTGAGCTTCCGTGAATGTCGGCGGTAACCACCGAGTGTCCTGGCATCTGGGCCCGGCGGCCGCAGGAGGGTGATGGCGAACCCCATGCGGCGCAGCGCGGACGGGGTTGAAGATGAGGGCCAGGATGGGGATGGGGGTCCTGCTCCACATCAAGCACCTCCACGTCGGGCTCCTCTTCGGGAAAGCTGGTGTTGATGTAGATGATGTCGTCCTTGCTGGAGGACTCCGGAAGCTTCTCCGCCAGCTTCTCCATCCGCTCCAGCAGTTGAGGGAAGGACGGTCGGTCCAGGGGGTCCACCCTCCAGCAGCTGTACATGATCTCATACCTGGACACAGAGCAGGACAAGAAACACACACACACGCACTAAGCTATATGCACGTCTTTAACTTAGCTGGGCGGCAGTGGCTCAGGTGGTAGAGCGGGCAAGACACCTAACCCTAGCAAGACACCTAACCCTAACCGCTGCCAACGAGCTGGCTGTTCCGTTGAATGGTTGACACCACCATCGGTGTATGAATGGGTGAAAAGTGAGGCACTAATTGTAAAGTGCTTTGAATGGCCATAGGTTAGAAAAGCGCTTTATAAATGCAGTCCCTTTACAATTTACTTTAGCAATCACCAAGTAGCTCTTCCCATCGACTACTATGAATTATTTTATTGTGCACTGAAAAAAATAACTGTCCAAAAATGTTTTACAGTGAAGGCAATCATTCTATAAAAAATATATCTTTAAATAACTGTTGTGTAGTCTCCTGCACTGCCTGAGGTGTAACGGATGTTGTATTAACGGTGAAGGCTTACAGGTCGTCTAGACAGTCTGCCGGCTGCTTCAGTCTGTGTCCCTCCAGCAGGTAGTCGTAGATCTCATGGTTCTGGATCCCAGGGTAGGGGGTCATGCCTCGTGTGGCGATCTCCCACATCGTGACACCATACGCCCACTGCATAACACACAGTCTTCATTAAGTGCTTCAAATATGAAGGACAATGTGTTTGTAGTCATATCATCATCATCATCATCATCATCATCATCATCATCATCATCATCATCACTATTGGGTGTATTGGCTATAAAAACATTTCTTTTAGTTTTAAGATAGGGACTTTTGATGAATCCACAGCCACCTACAGTGGCACAGTGGAAACAGAAGCTGAGGGAGGTGTATGGAATGGAGGCTTTAACTGCTCAATTACAATTAAGGTCTGATGTTTTTGTGAGGAGGTGGCTACCTATAGCAAAATATCTCTCTAACTGAGGGGAAACCCACAGTATGCTGGAATGTCTTAACTGTCCATTTATTTATTTATTTATTATTTTTCACTCAGTATTATTATTCAGCTTTCTGGGCCCCAATGGGTTTTTTTTTTTTTTTTTTTTTTCTCGTCTGTAGCACTGTCATACATAATTTGTGATGTTGTCAAGGAACGTTTGTACTGTGTTTCTCGTTAAAAAAATAAAAATAAAGTTCAAAAAAAAAAAAAAAAGATAGGGACTTTTAAATGTTACACAAGGGGTTTCTCTTTTTTGGAAAGTCCCCAAACATTTGCAGTAAAGAACTGAAATATATTGGCACTGACTTTAGGATCATCACGATGTAATACAAAACACTCCCTTTGTACCACATTAATTGCAGTCACACAGCAGTACATGTTGAAATCTGATGTGTTGGTGTGGTCCACAGCAGAAGAAGGAAGTGCTCACCACATCACTCTTTACAGTAAACACCCGGTCAGCAAGACTCTCCACGGCGATCCACTTCACGGGCATTTTGGCGATCCGACCCTGCCTGTAGTAGTCCCCACTGTAGATCTTCTTAGACAAGCCAAAATCAGCCACGCACACCGTCATGTCGTCACGCAGCCTACAAAATGAACCAAGAAGAGACTTTATAATTAATTCATAGTTTAATCTAAATATGTAATTATATTTCCCTAAAAGAATATTCAAACCATGTAACTAGGGTGACCACCTGCTAAGAAGCCCAAGGGGGGACAAGGGGTATGTTTCGGGGGGACATGGGGGCAACCACAGACAACCATTTTGTTGACCGGGGGGGGGGGGGGGGGGGGGGGGGCGGTGCTGCGCGTTTGTTGACGGGGGGGGGGGCTGCGCGATTTTTTTGGAGCAAGTATTGATTATGCGTGACAAGGTCTCAATTCGCGGGACGCGTGAATTGGGTTTCAAACGCTGTGCGGTCACGCGCTACGCGGGACGGGTGGTCACCCTACATGTAACTGTCAACACTACAGTACAGTAGTTTCGGTTGCACTGATATATTGGCCACCAATGTATATTGGCCGATATCTAAGATGAGTAATGTCGGTATTGGTTGGTGGTGCTGCAGATATTAATGGTTTATAAATGTTTTTGTGCCATTTCATGAAAATAAAATAAAATATAATGGTCAGATTTCTGTTCATGACGTCATGGCGAAATAATGAATCAACGGGGTCTATAGTAGCTTATGAATATCGTTGTCGGCCAAGGAATTTCATATCAGTGCACCCCTAGTTTCAAAACTGCAGTATTGACTGGGTCTGATCTCAGCTGGAAGGCTCACATGCAGTTGCGCGCAGCCAGGTCGCGGTGCAGGAAGTTGCGGCCACTGAGGTACTCCATCCCCATGGCGATGTCAACCATGAACTTCAGCAGCGTCTGAGCCGGCAGGAACTTTGTAGAAGACACAAAAAACACTTGTATTAGTATCCCGATAAGACGACAAATTTGTTTAAAAGATTGACTAGTAGAGGATGAAACTCTAAGCTTGCTTATTGCAGTTGTTGTTGTTGTTGTTTATTGTTTTTGTTCAAAAAAAATATGCTTATGCTAATGCTATCTTATTCATACCAACTCCTAATTTTATAAATACAACTGCTCACCTACAATCCCCCAATGCCTGTCATTTTTTAAAATGGTTACAACAGAGGAGACAAGTAAGCATCTCCTTCATCTCCCTTCAACATGTTGACACAAGTTAAGTCAGCATTATAAGTGTTTTGTACAGTTGTAGCCTTGGGAAGCCAGCCTAAATCTAGTATTTATGTATAATTATTATATCTAATATAAATAATATTTATGCTGCTTTGGACGTCAGATGTAAATTTGGCATACACGTCATCTGGATTGCGAGATTCGACTGGCTGAAGCTCATCCAATCAGCTGCATGGTTGACTGACGACGCCCCTCAACAAACTGCCAATGGCAGACTTTCCAGACCTAATGAGCGAAGCGAATATGGTCTGGCAGTGGGAGGCTAGGACCATGGAGAAAAACTAAAAACCCAAACTCCTCACCACTGGACTGTCATCCAGGCGGGAGCGGAGCAGGAAGCTGTGCAGGTCTCCGTACTTCATGAAGGGTAGGATGACCATGGGCTTGGGGAAGTGTCCCGAACCTTCCTCCAAGCACACGCCTAACACACACACACACGCACACACACACACACACACACAGTGAGCTTTCTCCTCCTGATCAAGCACAGTGAATACCAGGTGTGGGAGTCAACATGTTTGTGTTAAGTTGGCTAACGTGGATTATGACATTATATTGGTGAAGTTCTACCTTGTAGCCTGATGACATTGGGGTGGTGGAAGTCTTTCATGCAGGCTGCCTCGTTTAGAAACTCATCGATCTCCCTTTGGGAAAAACTGTCCACTGGAGAGGGAAAAAAAAGTGAGCTGCTTTCGTCAAATTGCTTAAATGGAAAATTTTGCGTACAGATGGTTCAATATGTATATATAGTCATTTAATTAGACAATTGTACGTGATGTAGTGGTTTTAAAAGTAATCTCATCAAGAGAATATAGCTCACATTTCATCGTCTTCACAGCAACTTTCTCTGATGTCCCATTGGGTTGCCTTAAGAGCCCCTCCACCACTGAACCAAATTCACCTGTTAAAATAAACATGAATAAATAACATACATAAAGAACTGTATGTGTTGAGCTCATAAACCGCAAGTCCCATTGGACATATTCAATTTTCCTCACCTTCTCCGAGTATTTTCCCTATGGAAAGCAGGCTCCTAGCGATCATGACATCCTGAAGTTTGGCCTGTAGCTCTTCACTAACACCAAGGTTCCTCACTACAGAAAAAAGACACTTCTGTCACCAAATACTTTATGAACATACATTCAGCACCATGATGAGGTACAGCACACACACACACACTAGACTATTCTCCCTCCTCATGGCAGAACATACGTGTGATTTCCACGGCAGAGCGGTTGTAGCTCCTCTGAGGCTTGTACTGGACGATCGGTTGCTGCTTGTCTCCCCTTCCAGACAGCCGCCTACAGGGGGCGCCAGCGAGATACAAAAAGAAAGAAATGTACAAAATACCACAGAGCAGAATGAGTCACTTTGTAACATCAACAACCCTCCCCACTAAGTATGATAGTAAGGCCACTCGGCCAACGAGGAAAGGCTCTGATCCGCTATTGTTTTGCTGTTTAGCTGGCACCCCGTGAAACGCTTTTATCGCCGTCCTGAAAGGCACTCAGTCACAGACTCGACAATAAATTCCACAGCTTAGACAGCTGTTTTGTTAGAGGGGGAGGGCGGTGATTTTAGGGGGGAGGAGGAGGAGAGGGTTTTGGTCGGCAGCCCTACAGCTTTCCAGCGGTCGACCCCAGGTGCAGACAATAGGCGCTTTACAGGAACCTGCACAATCCAATATGAACTCGGATCGGAAAACATTCAGTTGATAAGGTCCTGCAACATGTCTTTGTACTACCGAACGGAGATGGAAATCCCCAACCAACCAATACATTCCCAAAAGCTATTTTGCAGATACGGCAAAATCACATCAATCTCATCGTTTATCAGGGATGTTGATTAGATAATCATGGCGGGCAGGGTAGTGTATAGCAATAATAATAATAATAATAATAATAATAATAATAATAATAACAATAACAATAATAATAATAATAATAATAATAATAATAATAATAATAATACATTAAACTTGTATAGCTAGTTCACTGTAAAGCCTCATTTATAGTCTGTGAACTGCGCGAGCCGGCCTGAACGGAAAACGCGCAGTTCATATGGCGGTTTGTCGCGTGTCGCACACCTCCGAAATTTTTAAGCTCTGCGAGCAGAGTGTGCGAACTGCGTGTCCACAGCAACGTTACGGCAAAGCGGCGACTATAAATGTCATGGCTGTGCGTGGACTACCCGCGCACGTCATGAACGGCGCATCACGGACATTATGAATTTTCACTTAAGTCACTTTGGATAACCGTGCCCGCTAAATAACTAAATAGTAAATTGCAGTAGAAAGACCAGGCTTAGTTTATGACTTTAAACACATATGCCAGCGTACCCAAACAAAGCGGTGAACGTCCCGTTGTGGACACAGATAGCCACCCAGAGGACCAGCAGGAGCATGCTGACCCCGACCACCACACCCAAGGCGGCGTAAACGGAGTCGGGCCCCCCGGTGTCAGGGCTGGACGACGGAGAGAGGACCCAGTCTACAAAGAAGGAAAAAGAAAAGAAAAGAAAAAGGAGGTTCGGTTAGTCTTTCAGCCCACTTGCTCTCGGAGGAGCGGGAGACGAGGAGGTGCATCGGAGGACAGGAGCTTACTGTTCTCGCCGACAAAGAGCGAGACCGGAGGGCTGGCCATTCCTCTCCCTGTCTCGGTGCAGGCGGCCACCTCCACAGTGTAGGTGGTGTTGAATTCCATCAGAGCCACATTGGCCGTGGTGGAGTCGCTGTGAATCTGACATAAACATAGACACAGACATGGTTTGAGGATTGTATACGATTTGTGTTTGTGGGGGGGGGGGGGGGGGAGGGGTTGGTGTATAATTGGAAGGTGCTTGTAGGTCTAAAATGTTGTATACTTGAACCGTAACCTTATCTCAGAGTCCAATTCAGCTGATATTACACAACTACTTTTAAGTCATAATGTCTTTTTTTGAGAAAACCACACAAGAGCAGTGGTGGGCAGGTACATTTCCAAGATGTCAATATGTGAGAATTGTGTGCGGAAAAAGGGAAGAAGATTCACCGTCTGGGAAGCTGACATACTGAAGATCCCATGTCACATGTTCAGTTCACAGTTCTGTATTTCACAACTGCATGTGACCATGCGTGGGGGTCACAGCGTCTGACAATAACAAGCACTTAGGACACTTAAGATAAATTGTACCCATGGCACAGGGAAGAAGAAACCTATTGTATGAATAATACATAATAAAATATGTGACCAAGCAGGATAGTAACATAAAACTACAGATATCCTTTTTCTAGCAATGCGCAAGTGCAATATACATTAATTATTTTTGGTTTGGAATTTCAGAAGGTGCTTTTGTCAATCGCTCATGCTAATACAATAATACAGATGCAGATGACACATTAGAACAGCTGGCCTTTCACACATTTCCAGTCATTGCGAGCATTAAAACAAAGGCTTTGTGTGTCATGACATCACCCATTTGACTGGACAACGCACATGGATTTTGTCTGGCCCCACGTCATGCCTCACATTGTATTCATATTCCATCTACTCAGTCATGACTCAAGACTACGGGGCCCGAAAGAGAAAAATAAAAAGGTCATTTTCAGGTTTGAACACAGGAGTCATCTTCCTTTTCCTACCACTACAAGGCTGTGGGGGACAGGAAACACGCCATTGTACTTGAGAGTATGCGAGCCCATTCACAGAACTAGGATAACATAACTCCTATTGGGGGACTAGAGCACGCAAAAACACATCTCACTCTGGAAGTCCCTTATGAAAACCAAGCAATGGAAAGTAAAACCACTATTTATTTAGGGAACCACGCCTGAACTTCCAGGAAGTAGGAACAACAAGTGTTACACATGACAGACACACAGTCCCCATGGCAGAATGGGGATCAGAAACTCTTTTGTTTGAGTCAGAGAACAGACAGGAAAAAGGTCAAAGTTTCTTTTTTAAAAACAGATTCCTCATAAATGAGTCATACGAATCGAAGGTTATAGACGGAGAAATACAGAATTGTATCTCACACTTCAATTTAAATCAATCAATAGGTAAGCAGACAGACAAGAAAACAATACAGGCCTATCTATCTCATAACTATACAAAGTACTTCAGTATTATCGATCTCCTCACCTTTCTCACTTGTGTGCCGTGTCTGACGATGACGTCATAACCCCGTAGGACGCCGTTTATCTTGTCCGCCGGCGGCGGCCTCCACTTGACCACCAGCACAGTCTCATTCAGCCTCAGGGTAACGTTACGCGGATACACCGATGGCACTGAGAACATGACAAGGAAAAAGAAAAGGAAATAGAGAGGGAAAGAGAAGAAGGAAAAGAGAAGAAAAAGTGCCAGGTCAAGCTAAGGCTTCATAATGGTATACATGGAAAAAGTATAGTAAACTAAACAGAAAGCTACAAATTGATGAATCCATTTGTAACTTTGCTTATGCTGTGCCGTGTGTCGCACAGTGAAATCTGCTGTCAACTAAAAAGCCCCCCCATGGGGTCTCCAGGAAGGAAATCAGTAGCGGCTCCGCCCAAATATGTTTTCTCTGTGATACCACTCCCATTTCCTATTGTTTCCCACAGGAAAACAACTCACTTCGCTATGACATCTTTCAGTGAATTCCTGCCATGGAAAATGCATTCCATTACGTGTGGTACTAAATTCCTGAAATACCCTTTTTATGCCCCTTTCATAATTATAATAAGATAAAACACCATTAGAGGAACTGGTTTCATAATAGCCTATTTTAGAGACTTTATAAAGACTTTATCCTCTTATGGCAGCCCCCAAGTTTCCACTTAAGCCAAAAGACAACCTTTGAACAAACATTTTTGTAGCATCAATGAACAACCATGGCTGCCTCAAGCGACAGCCTGTCGACTAGCCTGCGGGTTGCCAGGGAACCACACCCACCTCCCTCTGTGGTGCTGTCCTGGATCCAGGGGCTGCCTGGGGAGGAGCCCATGTCGTTGCTGCAGGAGACACTGAAGTTGTACTCGGTCAGGGCCTGCAGTCCCGGGACCTCACACTGGAAGGGGGGCACTGTGGCGTCGATGAGCCTGGTGTTCATCACCTCGCCCCTTCTCCGGCTCACTTCTTTAATCTTGGGGTGGGTAGAGAGCAGGGCCTGAAGTTAACTTTTTCGGCTACCAACCACTGTGTCTGGTGGATTTAAAAATTCACCAGGCACACAAGCTCCTTACAAGCAATTTCTTGTGAAAAAACAAAACGGATGAAAGACACAGGAAAAGCATGAGTAAATGTGTTTAAGAGATATACAGTCAAAATGTTTCCAGTAAAAAAAAAAAATCAATGTCACAAGCTTGAATATAACGGAAAATTATGTTAATCTGAGACAATTTATTCAAATAATAAATAGGAAATTGATGGCGTTCCACTTCATTCCTTCATTCAGAACCTGGTTGCATTTACCTTTATTCAATCCATTCAAGTGTCTTTATAGCTCAACAGTCAGTGTTCGGGTAAGTTTATTGCGTTTCCATTATGCGACTTCTGTTAGTGCGATGCTTACCCTGATCTGACACCTGGTCAATGGAGAGAAACCGTCATGTCCCGGAGTCCACCTCAAGATTAGCTTGTTGGACTGCCTCTCGATCACAGTCACCTCGGAGACGGGTTGAGGAAGCACTTCATGGGGAGAGGAGAGGGATAGAACACACACACACACACCTCATTAATAATTACCCTTAAGATAAGGCTGATACATATGTCGGTCAAGGTGCCTACAGATTTGCTGGAAAGACATTGACAGTTGAGCGACTAAGTCGAAATGTTACCTTTTATGTTGACATTTGCTTCTCTGGAGGTGCTGACACCCTTCTGGTTGAAAGCGTCACAGTTGAACCGAGTATATTTGTCCACTCCTGAAGACAGTGTGTGACACATGGGGAACCATAAGTACAGAACGCTGACCCTGCGATATGAGATTATAATAAATAACACCTTTATACTTCCTAACAAAGCTTCATCGTATAGGAAGCTACAAGATGCATACCAGTGTCAATAAGCAAACAAGCATAACATCCTTTGCATGGTAAAACAAAAAAATATTTTTGTATAATTTGTTTGATGAACAATGATCTATATCTTTTTCTTATGTGACATTAGATGTGACATGTCACATTGGCTCTGAAATGGTCATGTGCAACTGCATACGTAGTAAACAATACACAGACAAGTACATTTTGTTTGACAAAGTTACACCTGAAACCAACATTTATTGGCAAAAGGCCTGTGATCTGGTCTGTTTTTCTTTTCTCCTGTCTACACAATCCCTATCTTTCAAACGGCACACAACTCTGCCTAGACAGAAAAGGCCTGAGATCAAATAATGTCTCTTTTGTGTCCACTGTCCCCTCTGTTGCTGTGACTCGGAAACCATTCCAACAGAGACAATCAGAGGCCATCCTTTGACAGTTGACTGGAACCAGCGTGCCTTCCTGAAAATATCTTTGCTCACATGAGTCTGCCGTTAACTGTTAGGAAGCAGACAGGCATTTGGTTGCTTATGCAGGTCAAGTGATCATATGGACAGTTATTATATTTTGTGACAAGTTCAATATAATAATAATCTGGGCTGCAAACCGCTTATGCAGCTCAGGGAGTCATATAATTCAGTTGCTCACACACAGCAGTACATTAAATGGCTTTTGAATCATTAAGGACTAAAATGTAAAATGTCCTAATCAACAGGTATGCATAGGGCACCAACTGGTGATAACATTCAGTTAATACTGACTGGCAGGGCACAGCAAACTAATGAAAACCCTAATTCTAAGCTAATGTTAAGCACTTACAGAATGAGTGAGGCTAAAATAGGCACTGAGCCAACTGGATTGCGGTCCTAA
Organism: Merluccius polli; assembly: GCA_030340625.1. NCBI lineage: Eukaryota > Metazoa > Chordata > Actinopteri > Gadiformes > Merlucciidae > Merluccius > Merluccius polli. Next base: position 314,501 of record JAOPHQ010001714.1, on the reverse strand, counting down.
AATGTTTATTATTTTTTATTACTATTTTTGCAATGTCATGCATGTTGTATGTACCACTGAGCAAACAGCAGCTGAAGTGGCACAGGAGTAACGTAAGGTTTAAATAATATAATAGTAAAAAGAATAAGAAAAATGGAAATGAGTTACGTTCTCCCCCTTTCAATTGCGTCGAAGAGAGAAGTAACAAGCGAGAGAGAGGTCACACACACAACCTCAAGAAATGGAAAAGCCAGTGGGTTGGAGGAAGTAGATTCATAAAATGCCATATGGAAGCACTGCAGACCAAGGAGTCTATAATGATCAGGTTTGGAAGCAGTTCATTTTACTGGTCCATCCCATTTCAACCACCATATACACCAAACACTGGGAGGGAATTGAGTGCATTTAAAAAGAAATTAAGCAGAAAGCAAGCGTCCCTTCATGCCCCGCTGTAGAATCAGGTCTTACGTAACGTTCATTTGCTTTTGGAGAGGCCAGTTTAGCTTCAGAGTTCAGTGCATTGAGGGCAAAAAGGGGGTTTAGATAGAGGCCATTTATAGATAATGAGAAAAAAAGTAAATAGTTAATTCATCTAGTCCTACTACTACTGTGACCATGTGTAGCTGTGCCATGTTCCATAGACAACAATGAATTGGGCTGACAAATCATTTAATGGAGAAATAATGGAGAATTGCCTTTCTTGTCTAGTAAGGTATTAGATTCAAAGAAGCTAGGAGTTAATGGTGTGCATATTGGATGATATATAGAAAGAGGCTCTTGCTCTGTGTTGTGTGGACGAAGCCAAGCCTGTATGTCCAGCCTGTATACAGCAGGCTTCACTTTCCTCCCACCCCTGCAGGGCCGTGGGTTCACCCATGAATCAAGCCATTGTGCCGGGAGCCAACCCCCGAGCAATCTCTCTCGGCGTGGCCCCCTCCCAACCACCACCACCACCACCACCACCACCACCACCACCACCACACCCCAACCCCCAACACTAATTCCTAACATGCTGGACCAAAACACAGCCCCTAACCCGCAACCTTTTAGCCCCTTGGCTTACGTTTCTGACACTCATTCCTTAAGAGAATTTAGCCGCAGTTCCTAGCCCAGGGTGCTGTAAATGAAAGAGTGTAGGGTACAAAACTAGAAGGCTGTTTCTACTAATAAAAGCTTACAAGAGTGTTTTTTTGTTTGTTTTTAAGATAGCCGGTGCAATCTAAATCTTGGTTGCTGAATACAACACAAACAACAAATGAAGACAAATCCCTCTAAACGCTGTCTTGCATTGATTCCTCTCCTCCAACAATGCTTATTGAGGCTAAAGATAAAGAGTGGCAAAAATAACGTATTATTTATATCAACCTATATTCTTCTCATGGTTTTCCCAGTAGCATTCCCCGGGCCACAAAGTAGTAGTCACTACACACAGATACTGACCATGGTGACACTTCCCATTGTGTAAACATAGGACAGCTGCTGAGGTGGCACAGACAACGCAGAACAGAAACCACAAGGCCAGCTGAGTAAGACCAACTACACTCTTGACCTCCTCTTTGAAAAAGGGCTTCAACCAACCGTACTTCCTTAGGTGGTCAGCGGTAATCAAACCGATGGACTGCTTGAATTACATTTTATCTTTAAGTTTCTTTAAGTATGTTGTTGCTCTGATTATTAGTTAGGTGTCTGTGACACCTAACTAATAATCAGAGAGAGAGAGAGAGAGACCATGATCAGGGAGGTGAATTTCATGTGCACTCCAAGTATCCTCTGGTATTCTCTGCCCCAGGATATACAGTGTGAATGTGTGTGTGTGCGGGCGTGCGTGTGGTGTCCCAACCTGGCACAGTGTAGTTACTGGGAGACGAGTGCAGGTTTCCCTCCGGTTTGCCGTTCCGCAGCCAGCGGATGGTGATGGGGTCTGGGGGTCCCACCGCCTCGCAAAACAACACAAAGGGGGTGTTGGCTCTCACGCTCAGGTCCTCTGGCTGCCTGATGAACGTGGGCAGACCTGGCCATGTTGTCAAGAACATCCTAAATCAGTACATCCATGGCTTCTATGTTTGACTGATGACAATGAACAGATGGGGTCTAAAACTAACTTTTAAAAATGTTATTTTTTACCTGCCAGAGTGGAAAATTCTACCGGTCAAGCAATTGTTTTAATATGTAACCCTGCATTTGTTTGTACCTGCCAAATGGTCAAATCTATCAGCCATTGGCTGGTGGCAGGTTTTCATTTTGGACCTTGGATCCACCGTATTGATGGAAAGAGTGATGAGGTGTGTGTTGCATTCTCACCTTCCACCTGGATCACAACCGACGGGGACTCCAGCGTTGCGTTGCCGAGGCTCAGCCGGCAGTGGTACTCCCCCGCGTCAACCCTCTGCACATGGCTAATGCTGCATCACACATGCAAACAATGCATTAACCTTCATCATCATCATCATCATCATCATCATCATCATCGTCATCACCATCATCATCTTCACCCTCCTCAGCAACATCATAATCACTCAACGTCATCATTATCATCATCCTCTTCATCATTGTTCGAGTTAGTGGTCATCCTGGAGCTCACGAACAACTAAATGGCGTTCTGCGCATCGCAACCGCAGCAATAGTTACCAGACTGTGGAGAGCAGCGTGGTGACTCCATCGTTGGTGGTCTGGAGCTCATTGATCACCACCTGCATGTTGGCGGCCAGATCCATGTTGTTCTTCAGCCACACGATGTTGGGCTCCAGATGGCCAGGGAGGTCGATGGAGCAATTGAACTTGGCTTCGCGTCCTTCCGACAGCTCAATCAAGCCAGAGCCCATGGTGGGCTTGAAGTGCAACTGGTTGAGGTCATCCTGGCTCAAATGCAGTCCCATCGCAGACATCTTCATAATGGAGTCCTCGGACCCGCTGCTTGTGGGCCTCGGGGAGCGACCCTGTCGCCCATAGGCACGCCTGGTGTACGCAGCGGGGTGCAGCGCTGCAACGGAGAGTCCACATACACACACATGAGAATGGGGCGGACGGCTGCACATGCACGTTTGTGAATCGTTAACGTTATTTATTTTTGAGCCCATGAACAAAAAGCAGTAGACCATTCCCAAAACAACAAGCCAAACAATAGTATCGACACATAATGCACTCAAACCAAAAGCAGCCTGTGCAACACTGAGATGTGCTTGAGTTGTAGCCCACAGAGATGAAGAGCGCAACTCAAAACAACTAGGCCTCTGGTAATGTTGTTACCAGAGGCCTAGTGTTATTACTTCATCACAAAATACACTCACTAGGAACGGTTCGATAAATGTGTTTATTTAAAAATGCAATGTTGTCTAGATCAAATTTAAAAAATAATAAAAAAAAATGTTTTAAATATATATAGATATATTTTTTAATCTGATTATTCAGTTTTCTTTATTATATTATGCTTACTTATAACTTCCATTTCAATTAATAATTAACTCCAAGTGTCACACGTCTGCCGTGTCCTAAAGCCACAATAAACCAACTCCGGTGTACTGATGTGGACAGCATTATGAAGCTGTGGTCAGCAGAAAGAAAAGAAAAGAAAAGAAAAGAAAAGACGGCACACACCATCATGGCACGTCGCATCAAAGCCAAAACAACTTACCGCTGGTCAATGTTCCCAAAATAAGCACCAACGTCGTGGTGAAATGAACACTTCTGGACACAACTGAGGTCGACCTTCTCGCCATCGCTAGTGGTGGACAACCAGTGTCTCCTCAACACGGACCCCCAGGAGCCCGTCTCTCAGCCCGTCCCTCTGCCCGTCCCTCAGCCCGTCCCTCTGCGGCCGCTCGCTGCTCAGCCGCCTGGACTTGGAAAAACACAACACTTAGTGCTGCTGACGTCAGACGAGGTGTCCCCAAAAAAAAGGCGGTTCTTAGTATTTTTTTTGTTTTTTTTTGTTTTTGTTTTGTTAAACTCACAAAACAAAAACGGGCATAATCGTAACTTAATTGTTATTTATGTTGTGTGTCACTTTTTATCCCCCAAGCAACAGCGTTTCCCTTTGTCACTTTTAATCACAATGTGGACCGTGAGAAGCAGTTTGGGTTAAATCCTCCACCATGTGGAGCATTTCAGCAATTGCATTCAGTTTATTCTAGTGACTTGATTATACATGTATTTTATCAGAAGAAGGCAGAGGAATGTATTTAAATCAGCAAAATATGGAGACATGTTTTGTTGATAAAATACATGTATAATAACAGCTTCTCACGGTCAACATTGTGACTAAACTGACAAAGGGAAACGCTATTTTGGGGGGGATAAAAGTTACTTACAACACTGAGCACATTGATATCAAATTGTAGCTATAATGAACATGGCAGCTCGGTCGAGCGGTTTGTTATTTTCACTGTACTCAGTGTACGCACAAAATATAATAGCAAACATAATATAGTTTCAATGTTTAGTTATCATCTGAGTCAATGTTCCCAAAATAAGCACCAACATCTTTGTAAAAAAAACATTTCTGGACACAGCAGTTTACTCTTTTTTTTGGCCAATGCTAGTTCTGGACAAATGACTACTGTGCGTCTATTCACTTCAAGAATAAAAATGTATTTTAAAAAAGTGTCTCCATATTTTGTTGATTTAAAAACATTCCTCTGCGTTCTTATGATAAAATACATGTATAATCAAGTCACTAGAATAAAATGAATGCAAAATAAATGTATAATAAAGTCACGAGAATAAACTGAATGCAATTGCTAAAATGGATTTTCCTAAACAGCTTCATGATGATGATGATGATGATGACTAAACATTGAAACTAAAATAGTATTGTGGAGTGTGTGTGGTTGCTAGCTGGTCTACAGCCTCACCTGGTCTGAGTCACACTGATTAGACTCTGGGCTGGGTGGGGCTGCACACCTGTGGTGCAGAGCAATCATGGCACCCAGGATAAACCAGCTATCACCACACACACTCAGGAGAAAGACACTGTCATGGCAGCACGTAATATCTGCTCTGCAAATACCATCTGCAATAAATGCATTCTCAACCAAGATCTACCCATGTCCTGTGTCGGAGGGCCCCAGCAAAGCCCACTGATGTGGCGTGTTGTAGAGTCCTCTGCTACACTGGCGCGCAACATGGCGCTTCTCCGACCACAAAGGGACATGGGAGGGCTGCCCAAACCCGCTCTGGAGTCACCAGCCGCCGTCACGGACAGCCACCTCAGCACCGGCCCTCCTGAATGGCAGCGACAGCCAATGGAGGAGCGGGAAGGCAGGGCAGCAACCGCCATGGGCTACTGGTTCCAGCCACACCTCTACCAGCTAGCACTGCAACCCCAAGGCCCCAATGCGCCATCGCCCTGGTGGAGGGGGGGGGGGGGACCTACCGAGGATTGTTCCAGGCCCTCCGAGGAGCTACGTCCGTGTCCCAGCTGGCAGGCCTCCTTCCGAGCCCATCCAGCCAGCCCAGAGATGCCTCCGCCAGCCGAGGCAGCGGCCCCGGGCCTCCGGTCTCCAGGATGGAGGGTGGGGTTGGCGTGTGACAAGGTGTAGAGGTAGTGGGGTTTGGGGAGTTTTTATTTTAGGTATGGCAACCCTGTAAAGAGTCCAGGGCCCCGTTTCCCGAAAGCATCGTTAGCCTAAGTGGTTCGTTAAGTTCGTCATACGACCATCAGACAGTTTTCACACCGTTTCCCGAAACCACCTAACGCTACCCCGGCCTTAGCTGCAACATTATGTAACATTGCTGTCACACAAATCACAGCGCACGACCTCTCTGGTGAGAACTGGAGCCCCCCCCCGCCGGACTTGTGGAGGCATCTGAAGCGCAACTTCCACCTCCCGATTGTGCGCTCTACGATGCACCGGTCCGGGCCACACGGTGGGCCTCGTTGAAATCTTGAGGGTTAGCCACTGGTGTAAAGAGTTAAGGCCGAAGAGGACACCACTGTCTCCGAGGAGCCGCCACTCTCCCCTGGAGGCTGCAGCCAGCCGACCGATGGAGGACTCTCGGAAGACGAAGGAGTCGTGTGTGAGGTCCAGGCCATCTCGCCACGACATCAAGGATGATGGTCGCACACCACCTGGCAGTTTACAGCTGCATATCCCTTCCTACATATAAAGACGTGGGCATCCACATGAGGAGTCAGCGTCGGAACTAAAGTTCCATCCACGGCTCCGACCACTTGTGGAATGCGAAATGACCGAAAAAAGTGCTCTTGGGTAGCACTCGTCTCTGGTGGTGGGGAAACGGACTTGCTGCAGCACCAGTCGAAGGAGGCTGTAAGTCACTGCCTGGACCGACCTGCAGACTGACGCCTTGGACAGGCCCAGGCCATCACCGACGACCTGCAAAAAGCTCCCTGTTGCATAATACCCGAGAGCGGCCAAGAGCTGTACTTGCGGTGTGAGCGCAAAGCTCCTCCTGGTTGCGCGTCTCACGTCTTGGGTGATGGTTCCAAGCAGCTGTCCGATGGCCTCCCTGGGCACTGCGGTCAAGCCAGCCGTTCCTCCGATCACCGTGGTCAAATCAGCCGCACTTATATTTCGAGGCAGCCTGTAACGCTGAATAACTGCCGCGTCATTGTAGACCTTGAGGGGGTCAAGGGTTTGCCGAATTGTGGCATTAATTGCAACAAGGCGACTCCGGAGACTCCTCGGCGGATCTCTCTCGCTCTCTCTCTGCCATTATTTGCCCTGACATACTGCATTGTCTCTTGCACTATATACCTGTAGGCCTATGTTCCTAGAGTAATTAGTACAACCTGTTAACATTACCAATCAACCAGACACACTGGGTAATGTTAATTTGTTAAGGGTATCAAACATCATTGCCGGTTCGCACAGCGTATTGCGTTATTTGGGGTGTACTCTATGGCTCGAGTTATTTAGGACAAAGCATTGAAGAGGCTAAAGGACTCATATGGCCTTTAGAACATGTCTGTTCCCTCCCTTATGCAGCCTAAGTGTATTGGCAAAGTCTATGGACAAAATTGTTTTGTAATGATGCTATGAAGCCAGACAAATCTTTTTCTTTTCAAGGATTTAAACCAAGTCATGTTGACATTTTTATCACGAAAGCATGCACATATTTGACATTAAAAGCACCACAGCCGCTCATCTACTGCAGCCACTGAAGTGTATGATATGATTTGTGGAGACCTTTGCCCTTCATATTAGGCTACAATTGACAAACATTGGGAAACAGTAATTTCATGATTTTCACACTGTTACGACTGCGTCGTAAATACAAGAATGACAAATGCACATCAGGTTTGACAAACCAAAGTTGTTGTTTTTTTCTGTTGGATTTTCTGTCCGTGTCTAAACTCAAAAGAAAAAAAGAAGCACTCGGAGTCCTTCCGCTGCGAAATCATTCAGCTTGGCCATCTAGAGAGAGAACAGAAATGCCTCATGAAAACGTGTTCACAGGTAATTTAACTTTCTCAACATCCACATGAAATACCTTAAAATGTATTGAAAATATGCATCACCTTGGTGCTCTGGGAGTATGATTGACAGTTGTGCTGGCTGGCCCAACTTCTCCTCAAGGGCAAGCCGACGTGCCGCAATGTCTAGTTTGGCCCTCTTCAAAAGTATGACGACCTTTTGAAAGGCCTTGTCTCGCACGGCGGCTTCCCTTAAAAGACCACAGACGTCCTTCAGTAGCCCGACCTTCTCTCTCTTCCAGCTCCACCAGGTCTTGGCTGCATTGGCAGCTGTTAAAAGCGGTGATCGACGCAGTGGCAGTTGAGGCGGTGGAAGGAGTTGTGTAGCCAGCCGAGGTGGAAGGTGCTGCCATGACAGTGTCTCTCTCCTGAGTGTGTGTGGTGATAGCTGGTTTATCCTGGGTGCCGTGATTGCTCTGCACCACAGGTGTGCAGCCCCACCCAGCCCAGAGTCTAACCAGTGTGACTCAGACCAGGTGAGGCTGTAGACCAGCTATCAACCACACACACTCCACATACACACTCCACATCCGCCATTTTGTAAAAGGCCTTACCTGTTTCCGGAGGGTGTTATATAGGTGTGTCATTTCACGTGGGCAATTAATTAATTGAACAAATATGCCATAGGCTGTTTAGCAATATAGCATGTTGGCCTAGGCCTAATCAATTGTGTTGTAACATTTTTAGCATTCATATAGACTATTGTAGTCTATTCTTTTCAAAGGCTACTATGCTGTTGGCCTTGATGTGGAGATATTTTTTTGCTGCCACAAAAGTTAGTTTCATGTAACAACATTCCTGCGTCTCCCCCTCTTACAGAGCCCGTTTCAGCACCGTGTCAGTGGACAGTTACAAGGCTACGATCGATCGTTGGATCTGTGCACGCGCGTTCATGTTAAGAGGAGTTTCGGGAAACGCACTGAAAAAAATAACGATCGTTCGAAAGATGATTCGTAAGAAGGATCGTACGAGCGTGGATCCATCGGTATCGGGAAACTGGGCCCAGGTTTTTTGTAGGTATGGTAACCCTGTTGAGAGTCCAGTTTGTATTTTTTTTTTCTGTTTGTTTGGAGGGTGGGCGGGAATAGGTTGATGCTGGGGAGAATCCCCAGCATCAATTTAGTGTTGGGTGTATGTGTAGTGTGTGTGGTTGCTAGCTGGTCTACAGCCTCACCTGGCCTGAGTCAGACTGGTTAGACTCTGGGCTGGATGGGGCTGCACACCTGTGGTGCAGAGCAATCATGGCACCCAGGATAAACCAGCTATCACCACACACACTCAGGAGAGACACACTGTCATGGCAGCATGTACCATCTGCTCGGCAAATACCATCTTGCAATCTCCAATAAATGCATTCTTAACCTGTGTCGTGTCGAAGGGCCCCAGCAAAAGCCACTAATGTGGCATGGGGTAGAGTCCTCTGCTACATGGGCATATCATAATCATCATTTTACCATAGAAAAAATGTGATGGAATTGTTGACTGAGGCTTTCCTAAATCCATAAGCTGCAGTTAATCAGTAAATCTATACACACGTCATCTGATAAAACTATTATCTAATAGACTTGGAGGTTATAGAGGCATAATAAGGCAAGTTTAAAGTCTAAAGGACTAATTGTTACCTGTTATCATTGCAATATGTTGATGCATTACTCGGTAATGGCTCTTTGCAATCAAACCTGCATGATTGAGATGATCAATGATGACATCTGCATTATCATCAGACAAATAGGATCTATATTGTTTCACGACAACCAATCGATGAAAATCAATAGTATGAGTCATGCATTGAGGCATTTCATAGTAAGTAAAGTTAAAGTCCACAATTGCTTTCTGTAATAATTGCGTCTTGTGAGGTTCCATATCCATCAGCTAATCACAACAAATGTATTCTATTACTATTTAACCATTTATCAGAACAATGTATCCAAATTGGCGTACAGTGAATTCAGATACATGTCATTAAGAAGCAGATAGGAGTAAGGATCTTGCTCAAGGTTGCCTACAGGTAGGTTACGGACATCGGGGATCAAACCCCTTCGGGCTGGTAGTCAAACACCCTGACCCCTATGCTATCCTGCCCCTTCTAACCTGAAGTTACCTGTGGATTGGCATTTATATGATCTTCTTACCTGTTGTGTGTTCCAGCTGAGAAGAGCACAGCAGTGGCTGTTGTAGGTGGTGGGCCTTGCAAAGTCCCCACAGTCCCTGCAGAGCAGGCAGGCTCTTCAGGGGAAGGCCGACTGGGCCACCAGGACCTGGACCGACTCAAGGCCTAGGGACGGTAGTTTAGAGAGGGCTGCTGAAGACCCTACCCCGGTAGGGAGGGAGAGTCAAACACAGATCAGGTTGATTTCAAAGAGATATCACTTTTAATTTGATTGCGATGGTCTCGAGTATAACAACACCTCCTTATACACTTAATGTATGTTGACATTGGTCTATAGTTACATCAACAAGGGCGTAACTTTGGGTCTGCCATTGGGGGGGTTAAACTTGCGGCATATTTATTTATTTATTTGTTTATTTATTTATTGAATCATTTTCTTGTGTAAAAGGTGACATGCCAATTTGCCGTTCTTGTATTAGAAATACATTGCGATACTTTTCTGGGTTCTCATAAACCCGTTTGCGGTGGTAAGAGACGAGCAGAGTCTACAGCGTCCGCTCGCAGAGCAGAGTCTACAGCGTCCGTTCACTCCAATAATAACCCGGTCACGGTGATAGATTACGCTAACCCTAACCCTAACCCTAACCATAACCATAACCCTTTTTGGAGTGAATTGTTTCACAGTAGACTGCGGACGCTGTAGACTCTGCTCTGCGAGCGGACGCTGTAGACTCTGCTCGTCTCTTACCACCGCGAACGGGTTTATGAGAACCCAGATCGTTTCACACAGACGCGGGAGGGAACCTTTTGCGTCAGTATCAGACGTCTAGGGGCGTGATGACAAATCGTTGGTATATTACGAGTTGGGATGAGAACGTGTTGGATATTATGGCCCCCCCTTGTTCAGATGCGTTCCGCGGTCCATGCTATATAGTGCATGAAATGAACCACTGAGAATTCGAACACCACTACAAAATGGCGAGCACCCTATATTGTGCACTATATCCGTGATAGGGAACGATTTCGAACACAGCTCATGGTATAACAATAGGGGTATTTACCTCCTTTTCATCAGGATTTTTACTCTTTTTCGACCAACAATGAAAAAGAGTTGTCTGGCTGCCTTTCCGTGTCCTTTTCATCGCCACATTCATTTAGCATGAACTTTCTCAACTATTCATCCCAGCGACTGCGCGAAATAGTTCGGTTTGGTAAAGAAAACGGGTTGGGTCATACCAAGTAGTCGGTGGGCGGGCGGGGAGGGGTACATTACAGATGATTAAAACATGATACTATCTTGCTGCCAAATTAAATTAATAAAGAAAACAAACAGAATATTTCATATTTTTCTGAATTATGTGTGATGATATTGGGGGGGTTATATTAGCTGGATCTGATTTTTGGGGGGGTCATGACCCCCCTAACCCCCCTGCAAATTACGCGCCTGCCCATCAACCAATTTCAACTAGAATCCACCGGTCTAACTAAAGGAGTATGCATTTGCACTTATATTATGGCAGTATATTATGACATGGTAGGCCTATTTCCCAGGTTTTTGCTGAAAAGAACATACCCCAACTGCAGACTATATACTGTATCTCCACAACTACAAGGGCTTGTAAGTTAATCTTGGTACCAAAAGAAAGATGACACCTGTGAGATTGTTGGTAGCCCTATGGCACTATGGGGCCATAGCACAACATCTGATGAGGGCCTGGGTCAGGATTTGATGCCAATGAAGTGAAGTAGAGCAAAGATAGAGGTTTTAGTAGAGATAGGTATAGGCGGAGTCTCCAAATAAAAACAATTAATCCAATGCAAACCAATGCTAAATTGACAATAAAAACACACTGGATTATCTGTTTATGGTGGTTTTAAGTGGTCAAACACAACTTTGCTGACAAACAAATGTCCCCTAAAGGTTAGACATCACAAATGATGTCTAACCTTTAGGGGAGGGGACCAGTAACTGCATTTCTCACCATGCTAAACCATTTTATTGTGGAGTGTGTGTGGCTGCAACACGTTCTCATCCCAACTCGTAATATACCGACGATTTGTCACGCCCCTAGACGTCTGATACTGACGCAAAAGGTACCCTCCGCGCGTCTGTGTGAAACGATCTGGGGGTTCTCATAAACCCGTTTGCGTTGGTAAGAGACGAGCCATTCATTCATCATTTTTTTCTCTTCATCTGTGACCTTGGAAAGTTGAGCACTTCCTTATTGGCATATTACTTTTGTGCAGGGAAAATGGCTGTGCATGTGTGCAATCTAATATTTAAGGAATTGAGTTGTGTTTATGGCACAACTGCCTCACTGTCTAATCAAATTGGGTTTATAATATTAGTATTGTTATGGTACTTATCTTTGATTGTCTTTATTGGTTTATTCTAAATTATTATTTGTTTTATTTGTGTTTTATTTGTTTTAACACAGACACAGGCAGACAATAGGGTATCCCAAATAGCCGTATAAACCAGTCAATTAAATACATCACTGTCCACTTTAATCACTAGATGATAATACAAAAACAGTGGTAAAACAGGTGGCAGCCTCCGTCTTTTCCATAATACTTTTTGAACTGTTATTAAGGAGTATGGGGTGGACCGGGTATTTTTGTGTTTTGTTTGACCATACCCTCTCTTATTAGCCTACTTACTGTGATTATAACCCCCTCCACAGCAGCAAGGCAGACTCAAATGTGTTGGGATCATTTGAAAACAAGACATCCAAAGACCTAGGCCTATTTGAGTGTCAATTGGTCTCCATCCAGAGATACACTTAGTGTGTGAGTGTGTGTGTGTGTGTGTGTGTGTGTGTATGGTATTTAATGGCTGAGGATGACTTTTGCATTTTTTGGCCTAATGTCAAAACGGATGACCAGCCCTAAATCAAAGCCGATGATTGGCCTGAACGTTTGCACCCCCTATGCACCGTGGCCACGCCCCCTATGCACTGTGGCCCCGCCCCCTGTACAATGGCCACGCCCCCTGCATAGTGGCCCGGTGCCGTGGCCCCGCCCCCCTGTACTGTGGCGCCGCCCCTCATGTACCGTGGCTCCGCCCCCCCTCTGCAGTGTGCAGTGAAGGCACAGATTCACGTGAATTGAACAGCGGGTCTGTCGATCCTGTCCTTTAATCCGCGCGGTTGGAGGTGTGCCAGAGGGCGGTGAGTAACGTTTCCATACTTATCACCGGTCATTATAAGTGCGTTACTTAACCGCCCCCCCACCGAGGCTACCTTTGAGGGTCTTTTTTAATGCGCGTCTTCTCGTCTTCTCGTCTTCGCCTCATTATTGCGACCCCATTGCGTGTCCCCCTAGCTGCATGGATGACCAGTGATACTGCGACACGCTTCACAAACAGCAAACCTTGGATTGGACCTTACGACTCGCCAGTAAAACTATAGGCTATATCTCTTTTGTTTATTTTGTTTGTTTAGTAAATCACTGACTATTACTTCGGTGCATACACATAACGCACAATACAATAAGAGGTCAGGCCTTGTGTTGCTTAGGAACAGGTGCTCTTGGTATGCAGCAGGCGGCCCTGTTCCCTATAATAAACACTATCATAATAATAACGCAGGCATGTCGGGAAGGGGATAACTGGATATTTTTCATATTTTACACTAAGCACCTGGCGTGGGTATGTTGTTTTTAATGGTGGAGTGCCCCCCCCCACACACACACACAGTTCAGTTGCTGCTGATTTTTGCGCTATTGTAAGGGGATGGATGGATGGATGGATGGATGGGTGGGGTGGGGTGGGGGGGGGGGGGGTGACTTCACCACAGGACTGCACGGATCAGCTCTTCATCCGGCCCTGAAAGCAGAAAAAAAGTCAACGGTCAGTGTAGACTATGGGGGCCCTGCAAGAGGAGATGCCACGACTGCCTCTATGAAACAACGCACTGGCCCGTTTATGCGGCTCTTTTCTCCCTTGTTTTCTCTCCTATCGGACGTCCATCAGGGCTTTCGGCGGCTGTAATGGAGGCGCCTGTTCCCCATTCTTGTGGTTATCTCACAAAGAGCCCTTCATCTAATGAAGGGCTCTGGACCTGGAGGGTTTTTCCTTTTTAATGGCTTTTTTTTTTTTTTGGCTGAAAGCTAAATTACTTTCCATAGGAGTCGACCGAAGGCACACCCCACACATGTATAGGCCTCCACCACTATTGCATGTTCACAGTTAAACCACCATGTATGTGGTGGTGGTGCAGTTTTACACAGAAGCAGTTCTCATGAATGACATTTGAATGCTAACTCTTTTTTTTTTCTCCCCTTTCTTTTCCTTTTCCCCCATAGCCTACTCATATTCCTAAGGTATCACGTTTCCATCTCTTTTGTTGACTTTCTGGACATTGTTGACTCTCTCAACATGGTGCTGTGTTTTTATACCGCAGGCTCAGCCAAACACTTCTGTGTTTGTGTTTGAACTTGTATGTATTAAAATATCCCCATATAGGCCTTTATCCACCATCCATTATCCAACATCATAATAAACAGGACTAAAAGGATATATTCATATAATCTGCTGTGTGTGTGTCTGTGTCTGTCTGTCTGTCTGTCTGTCTGTCTGTCTGTCTGTCTGTCTGAGCTACATAAGATCCAGTAAGGAAGTCCCAGATAGGTTCAGACCAGATTAGCGGATGACATATATATCCAACCAAGTGGGCTCACCACCCGTTTTGCGACACACACACACGCTTAACTTCTGATCCACTGTGCTGTGGCTTCTAGACTAGTGTGCCACTGACTGGTTAGCATGTTGCTATTTATATCCACAAACACACACTCACCCTACCCCCATATTTATATCTCCCCACAGAATGTATCCCACCGCAGGGATATCTGCAAGCATACACGCTAACAGGCTAAAGGCAGAAGGGATGGGCTCCAAGGAGCAGGCGGTGCACTTCTCGAACCAGGACTACGAAGCGCTGAAACAGGAATGCCTGGAGGGGGGCTCTCTGTTTGAGGACCCCTGCTTCCCTGCAGAGCCTCCATCCCTGGGCTTCAAGGAGCTGGCCCCCTACTCAGCCAAGACCAGGGATGTTGAATGGCTCAGGCCTACGGTGAGGAAGCCAATCAAATCAAATCAAACTTTTCTATAGCGCCTTTCGTACAAAATTTGCAATACAAGGTGCTTAACAATGCAACAGAATACAACAACGCAATGAAAATATAACAATACAATGAGAATACAACAATACAGTGAAACTAAATTATAATATATGGAAAAGATAGTATTAGAAAGAAGAGACATGGTAGAACAGAGATATCAGTGTACAGTCTATAGTACAATAGAAAAGGGTGGATGCTATTTAGGAAGCCAATCAAAGTTATTCATTAAGCAGCACTCCTGTTGAAGTCGCGTTGTAATGTAACAGGTTGTTTGTGGTTTATAATCATACAGTAGATGCATCATAAAGTCTTGCTCAGTTACGTTGACATGGGATGTTCGATCTAGTTTGTACCATTAAATCTTGTCTTATCTTAATATACGGTCTTGTAAAGAGTGGTGAGCTGTATGACTGAATGGCTCTGTGGTATAATGCTTTACACTGGGTGTGTCTTGATGCACTGGAATCTAGATGGGTGGTGTTGACAACTCAGACGCCGCTGCAGTCCACGAGCTTCTCGTTTACACAGGAATGTGTTTCAGTCAGTTTCCTCCGCTACGGATGCAGTCTAGGGATGAACTTAACAACAGTTCACTGACCCACTGCTCTTTTGTCAACTCATGGCATTTTCAGACCACTCTTTTGTTTTTTCATTTACATTAAATGTGTCTTGTTTCATTGGTTGAGATCAGATATTGTTGACATGGGTGAGTGAAAATAGTAAATGTCTCCTGAGAATAGCCCTGTCCGCCTCTACAACAGTATATAACAGGATATGGGCTTCAACGATTAGTCTATTAATCAATCACATTTTTATAAGCGTTTAATCGTTTAGGTCAATTATCAAGTACAAATACCAAACATTTTCTGCTAGATGCTTCAGAAATTCAAATGTTTGGTTCATGGATCATTATGAAATGAATACCTTAGTTTTTCTTGGCTGCTTGTCAGATAAAGCAAGCAAATGTAAGACCTCACTTTGGACTCTGGTAACTTGTTATTGCAAAAATTATCATTAGATTAATTGACAATGAAAATAATCATTAGTTGCAGACCTGAACAGTATATACAAGTGGATCCATTGTCTTGACGTCCAGCTGTTGTGTGCTTTAGGAACTGACAGATGACCCTCAGTTTATCGTGGGCGGAGCTACCAGAACAGACATATGTCAGGGAGCATTAGGTGAGTATTACTCTCCATTATCCCATCACTTTATCACATTATATTCTGTGTGTGTGTGTGTGTGTGTGTGTGTGTGTGTGTGTGTGTGTGTGTGTGTGTGTGTGTGTGTGTGTGTGTGTGTGTGTGTGTGTGTGTGTGTGTGTGTGTGTGTGTGTGTGTGTGTGTGTTTGTGCGCGCGTGCGCGTGGCAAAACAATCTAAAAAGGAGTGTTGTAGAAAATTCCTTGCTTTACTCAAAATGCATTAAGTCAAGTTATTTTTTCTAATGTGTTATTGATCCAGACGATATGGATTGTGTTATCCTCTCAGATCATGTGAAACTAAAAAAATCTCCCTTTCCCAGGTGACTGCTGGCTGCTGGCCGCCATCGCGTCCCTCACCCTGAACGAGAAGCTCCTCCATCAGGTGGTCCCGCACGGCCAGTCCTTCCAGGACGACTACGCCGGGATCTTCCACTTTCAGGTCTTTACCATCTGCATCTCCTGCGTCTTCCTAAAAGGGGGTACTCATCCACATGGGTGACTCAATTAAGCAATAAGCCATGAGATGCTGTGGTTTACAGTGATTCTAGCGTAACAATGCCCTCTAGCTGTTATTATTGCTTTTATAAAACGGTTACTAAAACATGTTACTATAGACTACCTAGAATGATTTCACAAAATAAACACATGGCAACCTGAAATGCAATCATTTATTGAAAACAAATCTAAAAGCTAGCATACAGGCTAATCAGGCTTTAAAGTTTGGTGGCACATTAATACTAAAATTGAATTGTTATGAAATCAAAGGTGTGTGATTATTAGTATATTACCACATGTGTGAGTATTTTACTACAGCTTCGAGCCAATCAGAATCAAGGACCGGAACTATCCATTTTATAATACCATATAATTCTTTTCTTCTTGCTTTGACTTTGCAGTTTTGGCAGTTTGGCGAATGGGTCGACGTGGTGATTGATGACAGATTGCCCGTCAAAGATGGAGAGATTATGTTTGTCCACTCTGCAGAGGGCAATGAATTCTGGAGTGCTTTGCTGGAGAAGGCGTACGCAAAGTAAGTTTTTAAAAAAGGGCCTGCTAAATTATTCAGTTCCACTGCGTATTGCGCCTTGAGCACCTATACCATGTGAATCCCTTCCACACACGTGCATATCTATGAAGGAGCGTCTATGGATAATGGACTTTTTAGCCTTTTGTGCACTGAGTGTTTTGTTTGTGGTGTTTTGATGGCAGGCTGAACGGTTCTTATGAGGCTCTCTCGGGAGGAAGTACGACCGAGGGATTCGAGGACTTCACCGGGGGCGTGTCGGAGATGTACGAACTGCGCAGTGCTCCCAAGGACTTGTACCGCATCATCAGCAAAGCCCTGGACAGAGGTTCCCTGCTGGGCTGCTCCATCGACGTTAGTGCTTCTGGCACGTGCCCCAGACCACTCTAATCAATGTTTTCCATCGTTAAAACCAGAAAAGAAAACCAGCTCAATTCCATTAGAAGCATTTCATCATTTAAATACCTCCTGCTCTTATCGAGATTAAACTAAATGTTTGATGCAATTACAGATCACCAGTACTTTCGACATGGAGGCTGTTACGTTCAAGAAGCTTGTGAAAGGCCATGCCTACTCACTCACTGGTCTGAAGCAGGTGTGTGTGTGTGTGTGTGTGTGTGTGTTCTTGCTTGTTCACACTTGTCATCTCTGAATAAAAGTGTCTTAGGGCTGATTTTAAAAGAGTCTGGGGGAGTCTGAGGTGTTCTCCAGCACGCTAAACAACAGTCTCCTCCTGTGGTCTGTAGGTGGACTACCGTGGCCGCATGGAGAGCTTGATCCGTGTGCGTAACCCCTGGGGTCAGGTGGAGTGGACTGGTGCCTGGAGTGACAAGTAAATGTTCTCAAACAAACCTGTTTTCACACCATCCCATTCAAATCCATCTCACTACTGTCATTTGTTCGCAGATGCTTTCATCCAAAGCAATTTCTAGTAAATTCAGATGCATGTCATTAGGGGGTTGGGGATCTTGTTCAAAGATGCCTAAAAGTAGGTTGTGGACATGGATCGAACCCAGTACCTTTTTTGACTGGGACTTGAACACCCCTAGCAACTACATTATCCTCTCTTATTGCAGCTCTCCAGAATGGGATGAGATCGATCCATCTGAGCGGGAAGATCTGCACTGCCAAATGGAAGACGGGGAGTTCTGGTATGAACACTCCAAGTTTCCCCCTTGGCCTCGCTCATTCCCCATGCTGCATTTCAGGTTTGTCAGCTGATGGGTCCCATTTTTTATCACCCAGGATGTCCTTCAATGAGTTCTTGAGGCAGTTTTCCCGCTTGGAGATCTGTAATTTGACGCCGGACGCCCTGAGCGACGACAGCCTCAGTCACTGGAACACAATCAAGTTCCACGGCGGGTGGAGAAGAGGAAGCACTGCTGGAGGCTGCAGGAACAACCCCAGTGAGTCACATTCATGCATACATCATGACCAAACTAGGACTCTGTGATGAACTACTTATACTGTTTATTACTCACCTATTTATAGTCGTATTCCCGTTCCCACTTTGAGACTGTATATCACAATGCAACAGTAAATAAGTGGTGCCACTGAAAGACAGTATATGTGCCAATAGTAATATTATTGCCACACCTCTATCACTGCTACTTTGCATACACAAAAGATCCAAAGATCCAGAAGTTCACACACCAGAAGTTTTATAAAAGTACAGGGAAAATACAATTTCTTCAGCCGTGCAAATTCTGACTATGCGACCAAATTTGCACAGATACATTTTGGATCAACCCCCAGTACAAGATCACTCTGTTGGAGGAAGATGATGATCCAGAGGATGATGAAGTGGCCTGCAGCTTCCTGGTGGCTCTTATGCAGAAGGACCGGCGACGACATCGTCGCCAGGGTCAGGACATGCACACTATTGGCTTTGCCATTTATGAGGTGAGTAGAAAATACACTATACCCCATTCTAGTATATTTCAACGGCACACTGTTGAGATGTTAATTTTCCTTTTGTTTCTACTTTTGTTTTTCACAGATACCAGAGGAGGTACCAGCCCTTTCAGAAATCCACCACAATATTTGAACCAAAATCATCATTTAAGATATAGTACTTTTTTTCATAATTTACTATCAATTCATTTTTTTTAAACTGTGTCTGAAGGTAATTGAACCTCCAATTTTGGTGTCCTATTTTTGCCTCAGTACAGGGGCTGCCAGAACGTCCACTTAAAGAAGCAGTTCTTCCTGACCCACTCATCCTGTGCCCGCTCGGAGACTTTTATTAACCTACGGGAAGTGAGCACACGCCTCCGTTTGCCCCCTGGGGAGTACCTTATCGTCCCATCCACCTTTGAGGCCAGTAAAGAGGCCGACTTTGTGCTCCGAGTCTTTACTGAGAAGCAGTCCGAAACTGAGTAGGTTTTCATTATCATTGTATTATTAGAGAGATTGAATTTTATTCATGTGTATTGTGAATCTGAATTTGCCCTCTCATTATAGAGAACTAGATGATGAAATTTGTGCTGATTTGGAAGATGAGGTAGGTTTCTCAAAATGAAGTTGGCAAATGTTAAAAAATTGCTGCATAGTGTGATTTTAAACTGTATTCATTGCACGAGTGTACTTAGAAGAGTGTATTCATTTTTTACAGGCTGATATCACTGAAGATGATATTGATGACTCTTTCAAGTCCATGTTCGCCCAGCTGGCGGGTGAAGTAGGTTTTCTAACCCATGTCCAGTTGAGTTTAACAAAGCACTTCACAATCATCTTCTATATTAACACATGACCTTCTCCTTTTGTCATTAGGACATGGAGATTTCTGTTCGTGAGCTCAGGACCATTCTTAACAGAGTGGTCTCTCGACGTAAGTTAACATCAACATTTTAGGATTACAAGCCAATAATCAAGCAAACTTTAAATTTGCCATGGTGTCTAGTTTCTAGTGATATTCAAAGTCATGTGTTGTCCTGGAATACCTCAATGTGAATTTTGTGATTTCAGACCAAGATCTGCTGACTGATGGCTTCAGTATGGAGTCCTGCAGGACCATGGTGAATCTAATGGATGTATCCTTTTCAACAATATTTACACTTTTCCTCTAAGGTTAAATATCTAATTTATCTATACGAATGTGTCTGGAGAACAATATGAGTTGATGTTCTTTGCTGCATCCTCAACAGTATTATGTCTGGGTTACTTGGTAAATGTAATGATGATAAATCACCAGCCCAATTTCAATGAATCTCTTATGATTCAAAAGTGACTCCAAGCAGTAACATGTGCCAAGAGATGGTTAATTTACAGGCCTGTGTTACTTAGCAGCAGCTTTTGTTCTGTCCTTATGAAATTCCTTTCCTTGACCTAATTAACAGAAAGATGGAAGTGCTCGCTTAGGTCTCGTGGAGTTCCAGCTTCTGTGGAACAAGATTCGCAAGTGGCTGGTAATAGTTGTATTACTATTTTGTTGTTTCAACAAATTAAGTTATCATCTGCCTCTGTATTGAATTTTCCTTCGGCCTTCAGGTGATCTTTAGACAATTTGATCTGGACAAATCCGGGGCCATGAGCTCGTATGAGATGCGTATGGCTTTGGAGGCAGCAGGTAGCACTCTATAAAACTTCTCAAACATACACATGAATACACACAACCCCAGGCAGTTAACCTTTTAACCAGGAATTGCATAACAGGGATAGATAACCTTTTAATTGAATTTTACTCTTTCTGTTCAGGCTTTCACCTGAACAACCAACTGAACCAGGTTTTGGTGGCGCGGTATGCTGAAAATGAAACTATTGACTTTGACAACTTCATTTGCTGCTTGGTCAAGCTTGAGGCAATGTTTAGTGAGTACTGTATTTTTCTTTAGGAGAACCCGAAAACGTTGTTTACCAATGTATGCCCACATTTACCTGCAATTATATTCAACAGGATTTTTCCAGGAGCTAAATAAGGACGACACCGGAGTGGCTGAAATGAACATTACAGAGGTAACATCTGTACTCAAGGTCACTATAAATGTATGTGAGAAACATTTCTGTCCACCTTACGCACTCTTGGTTTTGGTCTTGGTTTAACTTTCAGTGGCTGTACATGACCATGTGTGGTTGAGGACCTCAGCTGTGCAGAGGGACATCCCGCCACAAGTCAACAGTGCCCTGCTAAACGCTGTGACCAGCTCCTAAACTAGCCTTCTCACATATCTGCTCCCACGATATGTTGATGTACTAGCAAAATAACAGTTTACAGTTATTGAACATGAGGTCTAACAATACTAAACACATCTTGCCTGTACCTTTATAACTATAGACAATTGGAACCTAAAGCAGGTTACTATGCTGTGCTTGCATTTGTTTTTTTATATAGTGGGTCAAAGCATGTCATATTGTTAACTGAAACATTTCAGTTTGCCAACCCATTTTTTATTGGCTTACTTAAATGTTACGTGCTGTCTGTACTTCGGCATGTCTTTTAACCACTGACATTAGTACACCACTTCAAAAATGTTTCGTTGGTAGCAGTACATTATCTGATAGTTGTGATTATTCATCAATAATGTAAATATTTTATTTCATAGATTTTTAACCTTTCTGTTAAATCACGTTTATAATTTTCCATAGAGCCTTACCACTTAAAATACAGGTTGACTGTATTGCCACAATTAAGAGATGCAAGTCATGTTGAGTGTTGTGCCTTGAACCAATAAACATTATCCATGCAGGTTGTCTATGCTTAATATGGTATAACTGAAATAAACATGCTTGTCATTTTAGACGGCTCCATTACAAATACAAGTGAATCAGGTTGACACTGATTTGTTTATGTTGACAACCAGAATAGAGAAATGTACACTCAAATTACAAAGAACAATAAATGAAATTGTGACATAATTGGTCGCATGGTAGGCTTACTAAACAAATGTGCTCGCAATTGCCAACAATTTGGAGTAGTCCCCCTCCATTTTACGAAGATGTGTAGGAACAGGGACCCTTATTCTTGTCCCTGTAGGATTACCATTGTCCTCAATAAGGACAACATTATTTGAATCAAAACGTGGAGTCATGCGTTTTCCGGGCATCTTGTGTCCAACAATAAGTGCTTTCTTTTTCTGTCCTTTAATGGCAAGCAAGACTTTGTCGCCAACTTTCCCAATGCCATTCTTGG